>JAUTBS010178495.1:0-11978 GCA_032361285.1 Aequorea victoria | reverse complement strand
TGTCTCACTGTACCTGTCGCTGCGTAAAAACACACTAACACACACGTTATACTAAGGACTCAAGGACATAGAATGTATGTTGGACGGCTTAAAAGTGTACTTTTAAGCTCAGATCACACGGGTAATTCACTAGTTAGCCTACATTGCAGAAGGATGCAGAGGATTTCATCAAGAGATGTGACAAGTGTCAGAGGTTCACGATTTTTCCATTGGGAAGTTGATATTGTGGGACCATTCCCGATCGAAAGAGGACAGACGAAGTTTGCAATGGCAGCGATCAACTATTTCACCAAGTGGGTAAAACCAGAGATGATGGGAGAAATCACTGAGCAAAAGACTATAGACTTCGTCTGGAAGTCCATAATATGCCGTTTGGGATCCCACGGAGTATTGTAACGAATAATGGTAAGCAGTTTGACAACAAAGGGTTCAGAGAGTTTTGTAGATGTTTAGGCATCCAAAATTGGTATTCGTCCTCGGCCCATCCGCAGGCTAATGGACAGGTCGAGGTAACTAATAGAACGATCTTGAAAATTATCAAGACCAAGCTAGAAGTAGAAAATGGTCTATGGACTGAGAAACCTCCAAGTGTTTTATGGGCATACCAAACGACTGTACGAATGCCGACGGGTGAGACCCAATTTATGCTCGCCTACGGGAGTGAAGCTATCATCCCAGTGGAGATTAGCTTAGCTAGCCATCGAAACACTAGTTTCAATAATGATATTAATGATAAAACCCTCAGAGAAAAACTTGAATCAGATAGATGAAGTCTGAGAAGCCTCAATCCTCAGAATGACCTTCTATCAGCAAAGGATGAAAAAGTACTACGATACCAACGTCATTAAAAGAGAATTCAAAATAGGTGACTTAGTCATTCAGAATGTAACACTCGCCACCAAAGATCCCTAATAAGGAAAGCTAGGGCCAAGTTGGGAAGGACCCTACCAAGTGAAAGATTGTGTCCGACCTGAGATGTACCGATTGAGAGACGCGAATGGAAAGATACTTCCACACGCTTAGAATGTTGAGCATCTTAGAAAATACTATCAGTATAAAGCTTGTAATCTCTTCGATAAAAGTATCATTTTCTTTTACAGGATGTTTCTTTATTTTACATTTTTCTACTAGAATTCTACGAACTAGATCGTTTAAGGATCTGGTTAGCCAAAGAATAGTCAGATTGCCCAAAAATCTGATTGAGGCTCAAAAGATTTCAACATTTCTACAAACCAGACCGCCTGAGGATCTGGTTGGCCAAAGAATGATCGAATTGCCTGATAATCTGACTGAGACCAAGAAGACATTGACTATTCTTACAAATTAGATCGCTTGAGAATCTGATTGGTCAAAGAATGATTGAATTACCTAAGCATCCGACTAAGGCCAAGAAGACTTATATTTCTACGACTAGATTGTCTAAGGGTCTGGTCAGTCAAAAAGTGGTCGAATTAGAGTCCGACCAATGTCCTAAAGACTTCCAACAATTCAAGAAAATGATCTAGTCATCCAAACGAATGGTTGGATCGCATAAGAATTCAACCAAGATCTTAAAGATTCATGAACTACTAAAAATTAAAGAAAGATCGATTGAGGTGACAAACACTTGCACAAATGAACTATAAAAGTATGAAAGATAAATTTATTTTATTCAAAAGTTTTAAGTGTTCTACAAAAAATGGAAATTACAAAAACTAAAGCTAAGCAGGAGGCAGATCAGGCTTCTCGGTAGATCATCCCTCATGTCATGCCAAGACATCAACTTCGAACTCCTCATTGTCCCACAAAAAAGTTGAGAAGTCTAGCTCCTTGAAAGCAGTAGCCCAAGCCTTCATGGCGTTGAAACCGCTGATTTAGTAATCAGTGATTTCTAGGATGTACTTCTATGATGACTTGTACTCCTTAACTACGGAGCCCTCGGCTTGCCCGAGCTTCCTGATTAGCTCCAACACTTGAGCTTTAGCTTCCCCAGCTCTCTTCTTGGTCGCAGCAGCTATAGCTTCTTTATTCTCTCGGCTCTTCTTCTACTTTCAAGCTCGTTAGTAGCCTGAGTGAGATTGGCCTTTGTTTGCTCTAGCTCCTTGAAAGGAATGCTCAGCTCGGCCTTCAGCTTTTTTATTTCTTTCGACTGCTTGGCACGCTCAGCCTTCAGTGCCGTAGTCTTCATGCACTCAGAGCGAATAAGCATCTCACGCTGATGATAGCGGTTCGACATATAAACTGCTTGGGCACAAGTCTACAAAAAGAAAATATCAAAAAATAAGTCATTTTAAGGAAGAAACCAAAATTAAGGTAACTGAAAAGAAATATAATTACATTTTTACCCGAGTAAGGTCGAGCATAAGATCTCTTGCCCGTTGGAAGGTGGTGATGTCAGAGAGGGCATCGTTGTCCTCAACCAGGAAATCATTGATCTTGACACTAGCTAGCTTGAAGTTTGTAACCATGTGTCCAAGCTTACAAGATGGAGAACTCTGCACCAACGAAGGAGTGGTTGTTGGCTCAAAAGGGGGAGGAAGAACAGGTGAGGCCAATAGTAGTTTCTCTCTGGTTGGTGGGGCTTCGGGTGGATCTAGCTCCACCACGATTTTCTCCTGTGGCTTCTTAGTAGGCACAGAAGGGGGGATCAGAGCCTTCTCTTTTTGAAGCACCTTTGGCATCTTAGCCACGAGGGCTCGGCGTCCCCAGCTGGTAGGGACCACACTTTCATCATCAACGACTAATCTAGTCTCGTCGACATTCCTATTTAAAAATCAAAATATATTTTTTAGAGTTAGAAACAATAAAGAATTAAATCGACATAAACTAAAAGGAAAGAATGGAAAAGAAAGAGTGAAGGATTCTCACTAAGGGTCATTGGACCGAGAAACGAAGCGCTCGACTTTTGAAAAGTCACCAGATGATTGAATGATCTGGAGGGATGATCCTGAGAGGCTTTCACCCAGGCTCTCACTTCGTTATCAACCATCAGCTTGACTGATACATCCTCGGCATGGGGTTTTCCCATCTCACCCTGATCCTAGGACTGTGGGGCCCAACGACCTCCTCGAGCTAGAACTCCCTATTCTCTTTCGAGAGAAAAAAGAATCTCTCATTTCGGTGTTTATTAGATATGGGGCACCCATGAATAAGGGCTCAGTCTTTCGACTGGGCTTGGAAGAAGTACCACCCAAGCTGCTTTTCATTGGGCTGATAGCAGTGAAAGAATTTTTCTACTGTTAGGTGGTGCTGACCACCTGATACCTCTTCCCATAGGATGATGGCACCAAGAAGGATCTTTCAGGCATTGGGCATTAATTGGCCTGTGGATAGACCTAGGAAGTTAAGAATCTCTAACTATTCTAGGGAAAATGAGTCTTAGACTAACATAAAAAGCATGCTCGTATAGGCACAGCTCCTTGTCAGAGTGTGATCAGGCACGCTCGTCATCTAAAAGGGATCTAAGCTGAATAGAAAAAGGGATCAAAAAATTTGATTGAATACGCACCAGGTTAGAACGGCGACTGGTAGAGGAGATAAGTTCGGCAAAAAACTCTTGATTGCCCTCTTTGAAGAGGTGAGCTACCGAGCTTGAGGTCTCACCCCTATCACATAGAGAGAGACCTCAAGCAGATAGGGGAGGGGCCACAAACCGATACAGTCTTCTCATAGTTTGAGTAGCCTGAGTTAGTTGAATGAACTTCTTAAAGAAATTCCATTGTACAACTTCTCCAAAAAGGAAGAAGAACCCTAACAACAAATGAGATTTTTTCGGTAACACCTACAAAGGCGGGATGGTTAGGTAAGGAAAAACCAACAGTGGTAGGAATTGTAAAACTGCGAGAGAAGAATGTGACTCTGTTATGCAAAAAGGAATGAGGAGGAGAAAAAAGAGGGTAGATCACTACTTCTAGGTCAGAGTTCCATGAAGCTAGAGTGATTCTTAGTTGGAAAGTAACGAGAATAAAAACAAAAGTAGATGAAGAGAAAGAAACTTACTACAAGAGGCAAAAAGCTATGACGACCTGGGGAGCTGATGGATTGCAGAGTTTGTTGCCGAAGAAGATGGTAAAAATCGTTGGTGGCCAAAAACCAGTAGAAATGTGAGAAAGAGAAGAGAAATTTTTGTGAAAAATAGGAGGAAAAGTGACGAGATTTCCCCTCCTTCGTATATTTAAAGGTTTGTGGACAAACGACCAAGATTAAAAAAGTACACAAATCCAACGGTCCTGAAGCTAGACCGATCTCGACCGTTCAACGTGCAACATTCAATTATCAGGATTAGTCCACTTATCATTTGGTCTAGCCTTTGTGTACTTTACCATAAAAAGAGAGAGATGACACCGTTGATTTTATAGTGGTTCGCCTATTCAAGCCTACGTTTACTCCTCAAACTCTTCTTGAGATTTGTTCACTATCTTCAAGCACGTACAGGTGTGCTCAAACTTTTTACAAAAATTTATCAAGTTGCTTTTCAAAACCACCAAGTTTCTAGCACTTGTGATCTTCCCTTTGTGTACTTTACCGTAAAAAAATCATGGGTGACTCACCCTCACTTTTACAATAATTTAGTAGTAGTTTGGTTTACAAACAATAATCAGAAACACTCTTAGAAGAGTGAATGTTATAATGAATCTCACAGAATAAAAACCCTCGACATCAAGAAAGTTTTCAGAAAAAGTTCAAGATTTGAGTCGACCCAAACATGCACACCCTCGGCATCCTCTGCAAAAACACCTCACATGCGACCATGATTCGACCCAAAAAAACTCATAAGTTGACCCAAGTGACCATGAGTTGACCCAAGAGAACCTATGAGTTGACCCAAGTTGCACATATCTCGGGACTTTACTTTGTAGCATTCATGAGTCGACCCAAGATAAGCATGAGTCAACCCAAGGTGAGCATGAGCTGAGACAAATGCAACACAGTCGACCCAAGACATTAGCTCAAAGGAAGAAACCATTGTGAGTCGACTCAGACCTCACATGAGTCAAACCAATCGAAGGCCTGTAATAGAAACTGAGACACTACCATTGTGAGTCGACCCAAGCATTAACATGAGTCGACCCACGGGCGAAGAATCAAAATTCTAAAGATATTGAGTCGATCCAACCTCACCGTGAGTTGACCCAAGGGCGCAGTTTTAGGAGTTTTTTGCGCAAATCTCGCGAAGAACAACTGTGATTTCAGAGCAAATTCAGAAATAATTTGAATTACAACAGCTACAATGAAGATCATTTTTTATATATGGAGATGATTACAAATCATTCCAATATCAGATCACCAAGAATCGCTGCTTGATTTAAGGAAGATACAGTCGTGATTTTAGAATTTCAAAAAGGAGATCTTTGACCGCAGCAAAATTCTTAGAACTCAAAATTATTTAAAGGAGTATTCAGAACAAAAAAGATACTGAATAACAAAAAAAAGAGATACACTGATATGAAGAGAACAGACATCAAAAATAGAAGATGGATCATTTTCAAAATCATCCACACAAAATCAACAGTTTGAAAATTTTGATCTGTCATTCCGAAAGAAAAACCCTATCAGCCAGTGTTCATCATTTTGATTCTGGTTTTTCTTTTGAGATCTATTGTAATATCTACTCTTTCGAGAGAGTTTCTAATTAGTGTATGTACATCAAACTACTATAAGATCACTATAAAAGTAAGGGTGAGTCACTCGTTACTGTTCTTTGTGCGTGGTATAGCACACAAAGGAGAAGATCACAAGTGTTAGAAGCTTTAAGACTTTGGAACACAGATTGGTACATCTTTGTAAAAGGTTTGAAGCACACCCGTAAGTGCTTATCGATAGTAGAAAAATCTCAAGAGGAGCTTGAGGAGTGGACGTAGGTTGTAATAACCGAACCACTATAAAAGCGATGGTGTCATATCTCTCTATCTCTTCATCTCTATATTATTTGTTTGTGCTTATAAGCATATATTGTTTGGCTACTTTTTAGTTGTTTAAACTATTTTAAAAACGCAATTTTTTTAAAAGACCCTATTCACTCCACCCCTCTCTAGGGTCATTCTTTGAATAACAAAAGTTTCCTCTCTTCTTAGTTTCTTGAAACTTTCTACTTTTTTCTTGCTCTTGCTCCACCAACGCTCTATCAATTATGTTAGAATAGGAAGCTAACCTCAAGGGCCAAATAATTCTACGAATGTCTGGTCGTAGATCATCTTCGAATTTTCTTGCCATCATGTTCTCTGTAGCGGCCATATGAGGCGCGTACTCGGCAAGGTTTGTAATGCTTGCTTCGTACTCAGAGATAATCATCTACCCTCTTTGCCGGAGTTGTTGAAACTCCGTGCACTTAGCATTTTTGAGAGCTTGGGGAATATATTTGTCTCTAAACAAAATGAGAAATCTATTCCATCTCACCTGAGATTCAAACTGCTTTTTCAGATTCCACCAACGTTGCGTTTCACCCTTAAACTAATAAGTAACTGGTTCTACTCTTGACTCTTCTGAGCATGGTAAGACTAAAGGTCTTTTATATGGCCTCGACCCATTCATTAGCATGAATAACATTCATACCTCCTCAGAAGATTGGTGGTTTCAATTTAAGAAATTCCTTCACATGTTGACATATGCCTGGGTTCACGATTTCTTGTCTCGTATAACTTGCATGGAGCTGTCATGGAACAGGTGGAGGTTGTTGTTCAAGAATTCTTGTGTTAACATTTCTTTGTACGGTTGATTATTGTCTCTCTTGGTGTTGTAATAACTATTGAACGGTTTGCTATAGTCTTTCTACTTGGTTCCCTAATGTAGAAATCGTATCCTCAACCGATCGACTACTGGAAATTCCAAGTGTATTTACCGTGTTGATATTCTAGAAAAATAAAAAGAAGTACAAATCAAACATAAACATTCATTAGTCAGATATAAGTACAAAAGTCATTCATTTATACTTTTTTCACAATTATGATACATAAACTATCCGCTATGCTACTTTTGCGTCCTATTTCTTATGATCTAGCAAAATGATATGATCTCAAGGACACTTCAAAATTTCTCAATGTCAGTGGGTATATACATTACACAAAAGGAACTATATTACATTAAAAAAAGTCATAGAACGAGAACCACAACATCTTCCACTCTCCGGCCTCTGCCGTATTCACTCCTGCTATCCCCAAAAAGCCCCATTCACTGATGACTCGGGTCCTGGACTAGATCTTTCTTTTCTTTTCTCTGACCGTGCTACTTGCACACGCTTCTCTTTCCTTTCTTCTGGTTGGACAGGATCTTTCTTTTCTTTCTTCTCTGGGGTGAGAAGTACTGCCTGTAAGGCCTGAGGTATAGGGTATGGAGTAAAGCCTGGGGTTGGCCAGGTGAACCCATGGCCATTGGTCATGGCCCTATCTAGGAAAGATTGGTACATATCGGGGGTTTGGGACATCCTCCAGACTTTGCTCAACACATAGATTTGCGTCTTGATGTGGTGTCCTACGGGAGCATATTTCAAAGACTACAAATAAAAAGGTTTTTGATCCTCTATACTGGCAGTTTTCTTATATAGAACAGTGTCAGCCTCCCTATCAGTGAGATGCTGATATAGTTCATCATCTCCAGGTTCTATGTGAATTTCTCCTATAAGAGAAAACGAAAGATGAAAGCCTCCCCATGTATCGTAGCTATCAACCGGTTCCATACTTCAATCTACAAGAACTTTTTTATTAATAGTAACATTCCTATAAAACAAAAATCTAACAAAACTACCCTCTAAACAACAAAAAATTATATCCTATGCTCCAAGGCTTTTAGAAGAAAAAAAAATTTAGCTCTAATACCAAGTCTGTCACGATCAGCGAATATAATTCACCCCATGCCATTTTTTTATAAAAGAATTTAAATATAAAAGTTAATATATTTTTTATAAAATAATCTCATTTGCTTGTTTTATGAAAAAGATTTAGTGAAGTAGTTTGAATATAATTTTTTCCTGCTTAATTAAAGTTCATGCGAATTTCAATTCAAGTTTTGAAAATGTTATTACAGCGGAAGACTTTAAGTAATACAAAGAGAACTGAAAATAATCCTTGGAGCACATAAAACGGTAAAAGAAAGACATAATTATACATATCAAGTTTGTAGCAACGGCCCACATTCTGGGCCGGATAAAAAAAAGATATATACAATATTGTGATGAAAACTAAGTAAAACTAAAAACCTAAAGTTAAGTTGTACAATAAAACTTCCTCAGGTTCTCCATAGTTTACTTGTCAAAAATTGATTGATGTAAAACAAGATAAGCATATATAACTAGTGTGAAAGTACATATGAAATTAAAATTACTTTATTAAACAAAAAATGAGAGATTTTCCTTCCAAAACTCTTTTTTACCTATTTCGATTTGTAATATTCTTTAGACAGTTTGAATAATCAAATAAGGTAGAAAATAAATATTTAATCATGTAAACCATCTTGAAGCATGTCATAATTTTCGGCATTGGTCAGTTATATGGAGTTACCCTATAATAAGAATAGGCATGATACATCTATTACCACCTGACCTCTGGCATCCGGTATTATTTTTACTCCCCCGGTCAGGATCCTCAGTGTTATTTTTACTCTCTCGGTTGGAATCCTCCATATAAACATGAATATACATTCTCAGATTTTAATAAATAGTTTGTAAACATGCTTTCATAGTAATTCAAACATTTATTTGTAAAAAAATATTTAAACAGTAAAATTAAGTTCATCTCTAACTCACCTTATGGGTGAAAAATAAAAATGTGTCATTGTGGGTCTCACTAGGGTGTCCTGTTAAAAGGTATAACACACACATTCTTAGATTTCTACCACATAAAGTCACTTGAAACTTAAAACGTGCCTAAAGTGTAGATTAAAGGGTTCTTTGATCGCATAGGGGCAAAATGGTTATTTTACATTTTTTTCTTGAAATTCGTGTTTTGACATTCTTTAAGCTTTTTGGATGTCATAAGTTCAAATATATCATCAAAACTTGCATTTGAAATCTTTTTGTTACAATTTGTTCAAAAAGTTCTAATGACTTCCATGTCAAAGCTCTTGAGCCTTACACTTTTTGGGTCGACTCAAAGAAAAACTTGGGTCGACTCGTGCTTTTGATAATTTTGAGAAATTCTCTGTTATAAGGTCTGAGTTGATGCATTGTTTGAGAATTGATTCATAAATCCTTATAAGCATTTAAAACATAGTTTTTCACCTGAAATAACTGTAAAACTCATCGAATATAAAGTCAACCACATTCATGGGTGTTGACCGCAATAAATCTAAATAACCAAACCAATTTTTTTATCATAATTTAATTTAAACAATGAATTTAACTTTGCAACTCTTGGAAAAGGTCATTTAAGACTTGTATCAAGAAATTTTCAATAAGATGTTCAATGATAGGTACTCAAAATTATTTTAACTCATTAATGCATTGTTTTTTATCATTAAAATTAATTAAAAACTTATTTATATAACATTGGGGCTAACAGAACCTGTCTTTCAGGCTGAGTATACTCGTTCCAACCTCCATCCCAAATGAGGTTGGTGGTGACAGTTGGGTCATATCATCTAATTTTCACGTCGTCTAGATGATCGAAGTACTCCTCAGAGTATGAATCATCTATGATTAATAGATAATTTTTCTCTAAATGCCCAAAGGTCAATCTCCACTGGTTCGGGGACTGATTTACTTCCCATTCCCTTTCTCATGCTTCTCTTGCTAGTTCTTCTATCACACTGTAAGGGACCTTGGAAAGGTAGCATAAACTTACTTCCTCGGGTATTTCAACTGTAGGCTTGGGATGGATGATTGGCATAATAAAATTGTTTGGGTCAAAGCTTTGGCCTTGGTGAAGAAGGTTGATATGATGTGGGGTTGACCATGGAGTGAATTATGCTTGGCTTTTGGTTAGTGGGGGGTGCAATGGTGTCATTACCAATCAAATCTTGTATTTGATGATGCAAATAATAACAACTACATGTGGAATGTCCCGGTCCCTGGTGGTAAGCACAATACTGTAAAGCATCATACCTTGCCGACAAAGGGTTGGGAGGTGGCGACGGCTCTAAAGACTTCAGGTGACCCCTCTTTACCAGGTTGTCCAGTGCTTGCGATAAAGTCGTCCCTAGAAGTGTGAAATTCCCCCTCGGCCATATCTGTGTAGATGGCATTGTGTGAGCTTTATTTTGAGGTTGGTTCTGTTGGTTCAAGACATTTACATCCCCACCTTTTCTACTAGGATTTCCACTATTATTGTTCCTGATTCTTTTGACCCTCGGGCCATTATCTTTCTCTCCCTTTTCAAGGATTTCTGATCTCATGGCAACTTCTACTTGATTACATGCGTCAAACAATTTCTCAAAGGTAGTAATGGGCATGGCTATTAAGTGTTTAAAGTATTGTGGTTATAGATTCTTGACGACCATCTGGATTGGTCTTTTTTTGATGACCTAATAGTCATTGTATTTGCTTTCGACCTCTATCTTTTCAAAAATCCAGTGAATGCTTCTTTGTTATCTTGGCAGGTAGTCTCTAACTCTTGAGTTGTGACATTGAACTGTAAATTTTAAGAGTACTCTGCCACGAAAGCATTTGTAATGTCCTCTCATGTCTAGGTTTTTGATGTATTCATGATAACAAGCCATTTTAAGGCTGCCCCAGTTAGCGTATGTTGAAATAACAAGGTCAATAGTTCATTGTCAATTCACATGGGCTTAAGAGCTCCTACATACATTCAGAGGTGATTTCTAGGTTTCCAGTACTGTCAAATCTATTAATGTTTGGAATTTTGAATTTCTCTGGTAGTCGTGCCTTGGAGAATAGAAAAAGCACTTCTATGTCAAGCATGTACTCCTCGACTCCTTTCGTCTTCCTTAGCACGGCCTCAATCCTTTCTAGCTTAGTCTTCCTAGCCTGTTCCTCAGTCTGAGCCAACTCTACTATAGAGTTCAAGATGTGATTAAGTGTATAGGCTAATATTGGATCAGGGACCATATTAGGTTGGCCAAAGTTTGGCTAGACTGGGTCATTTGCTGGAATGGGTATTGCAGCTACTTAGTGGGCTAGGTCCTGAAATTGAAGCTGTACAGGATTGGACCCTGGTAGAATTTGCTGGGTCGAAAACTAGTTCGCTATCAACTGGACCATCATTGCCTGCATATTTTTCATATTTCTCTCTATATAACTGATAGCTTGCGACAATCCTTTGTTAAGGAGCTCGTTGTGGTTTGCTATTTCTTCTGAATTTTTTGGCGAGTTCCGTTCCAACCTTAGAGAATCAAAATTCGAACCCAAGAAGATTTAGATCGATTGACTTTTGAATGCCTAATCTAAAAGATAAAAGATTGATTTCTTAGATGTCCATATCACTTGCGGTTCTCAAGACATTGGTGAACTCTACACAATCAAACGAGATTCAAGAATAATAGATGTACCTTAAGCATCCAAAATACACTCTAAGTTGATTCGATGAACTCCAAACATATTTGGCTTACTTTAAACATATTAGATAGGCTCAAAGCAGCGGTAGATAAACTTTAAACGTATTGGGTAAGTTTTAAGTTTATCGGGAGGCTCCAAAAATACCCGATAAATTTTAAGCATATCAAATATGTCATTGGTATGATCGAATAAATTTTGAGTGTATCAGATAGGCTTTTAAGATATCACATAAACACATATTCTTAAAATAGTGTTCTCTATCCTATAAGATGAGCTCTATTAGCGTGGGTGCAAGCCATGCGTACCGGTAACAGATTTGAGCGATACAGTCTTGATTCATTTTGATATATTCAAAGGGTACGAGACTGGAGAAGGGGTATAAATCCAAAAGGTTGCTCCGAAAAATCTGCAAGAATTGTAGGCAAAAGGATCTTAAAATGCAGATGATATAAAGGCTCTGAAAAATCGCAAAACCTTTTAGTTTATATTTTAATTAATAAAAACTAGGTTTTAACAAATCCTGTTTAATCAATCCAAAATATATGAAATAACTAGA
>JAUTBS010178384.1:0-11619 GCA_032361285.1 Aequorea victoria | reverse complement strand
GTCACCTATTAAGGTTATTACCACATTAAACTCCATATTTCCTCCATTAATAAACTCTAAGATGGATTTAAAGAAAAACAATCCAAAAGCATGAACTACCAACTCCAAATATAACAAGGGCTTTTCTTCCCCAACTTAAAAGGGATAAGAACTTTACCACTTCAAGGAAGATCGTAAATTGAGCTCCTTTGTCCATCGATTCCTTCTCAATAGGTTTTGAACATCCGAGACCCACCTCCGAAGACGTTGAGACCTCTCCCATGTCTTCACAAACCTCTTACTCCTCTTCTTCCACTGTTCCGGAATTGGTGTGAGGTTTCCCTCTCACTCATCGTACCTCCATCGTCCTCCTTCCATGAATCTCTCAACTCATCTTCTTCTTCTCTATTTCTCTCATTCTCTCTCACGAACCCAGATATTTCGGAAACACAATCACTATGACACTTTCCATCAGATAGACATTGCACCAGGTGTGATGGGACAATTCAGACATGGGGATTTAATCCCCTAGAGCCACCTTCTATTGAAATTTTTCCAACCATCCATTTTAACCCTCCATTCATCCTGCTATAAAATCAAACCGTCTTTGCATAAAATGTATTTAAGTCCTTCTTGACTTATAGAAGTAAGATTCAATACTTATTAATAATCCAATTAAGTAAATTAATTGAGCCCTTTTTATATTCATATTATTAATCTTTTAATATTTTCTTTTGAAAATACGGGATGTTACATTCTTCCCTCCTTAAAGGAATTTCGTCCCGAAATTTAAGCATACCATCAATGTCATATAGGAAACACTTCTCCACACGTCAACCTTTCTTTTACGTTGTCTTGAAATAGATAAAAAGCAATCCTCAATTTTCTTGTTCCCCACAAAAGATGCAACAGGGGTTCTTCGTCATACACACGGCGTAGACATAGGCCTCGTTTTCCCACATCGATATCATACAACCACACTCTTCTCTGGGATTGAATAATCCCTTACAAGAAGTTTGGATGTTCCACCTCCATAACAACCTGAATCTCTACCACTTCTGTCAGATATTTTTTTTGCTCAATGGATCACTTCCGTATCCCACAACATTAGCTACCAACTGGTAACTCTGATGATGAGAGACTTGCGTCTCTTGTCCACCTTCCTTAGGGCAACAACTCAACTTACTTCTTCTTTCCAGAGGAAATCTAAGCATACGCTTCAAGGACCGTTCCCATCCACTAGCAGCTTCTCTCACCTCCTTCTCTTTCGTCTTTGACTTGATCACTAAGCTCACATAACTACTGATCTCTAAGACTGTTAACTTAGTTCTGATCAAGTAGTCCAGCCCTTCTCAAATCTTCTACCTGAAGATTCCTCATCTAGAACTCACTAGGACGCATACCACAACAACTCCATGAGTTTTCACCCACGTTCCACCACACTCATCTTTCTTTGGATCAGTTCTATGAATCCCTGCTCATTCTCAACTCTATACCTCACAGGTTTGTACTGTCCTTCAACTGCCTTCAAAAAGTGAGTCCAATAAATCTCTTACAAAATAGGGCTCCACTCCAGGAATAGACAATTTCATTAACTTCTTCGTTGCCTCCCACCAAAATGTAAACTTCTCCTCAAAATATAATTATAACGAGATTAATTCGGACATCCTCGGCTACTCTAAGCCGAACAAGAACACTCACAACATCCTTTAGCCAACACTCAACTTTCGTAGAAACAATCGTCCCATACAGCTCTATAGCTCCAACATCCTTAAACTGCTTTACCAGAAGTTTATCACCCTTTCGCACTTGCATACAGAACAACGTGGTATTAGGCTCTGTTAGCCAAGCAATAGCTCCTATAAACCCTTTACAATTCGATCTGCCAGAATAGGTTGCCCTGCTTGCTGGGGCCCTCCATCAAAATTTCTCTTTCTCTACATAAGAAAATGAGAATCATCATCACTTCCAGCTCAACTTCGACTCAACACTAGAGCTCACTTATGACTACGCATAACTCTCAGGGAAACATCTCTTTCCGCATGCATACAGCATCACCAACTCAAGAATCTTATCTCTACCATGAAATTCTTATCAATCAACGCATGTTAGACACATATAATGATGTCAACATGCTATAAAGCCCATCTCTTCCACTTCAAGGAATTCCACCGCATATAAGGTCCATACAAAACATGGAGACATCAGAACCATTGTGTGGCTAAACCATCGCAAAGCTTATTCAACAACCCTTCATTAAGCCTTTACACTTGTTTCATCTTTTCTTAACTTTTTCCTTACTCCTCTAGAGAGGACTCTCAACATGAAATTCACTTGTTCAAGTTCTTTATTATTAATACCAACATCTCTACTTTTCAGACAACACCTCTCCTGCTGGTGTGTTCAAGATTTTCAAAGATTGAACTTACCCAAAGAGATTATACAATCATCTAGAGATCGCTATCTCCAACCCGAGGATGGCCTCGTCTTCCACTATCACATTATACGCAAAAAAAATCTGGATTCTCCAGACAATCCTGTCTCTTGTTCTTTCCACACACTTCTTATATTTTATCGCACATTCTCATTACACATTTTCTTTCACTATGTACAACAAACTTCAATCTCATAATTAGCTTCTCGGCCCTTAAAATGTCCGGAAACGTACATCCTTATACAATACTTCCAAACTCAAACCAATCTTCATCACATCTCAAGGTACTTCTTGTTACCAATTTTTCTTCGATTCACCCATCAAGCACTTCGTTCTAATGGCCGACGAAGCAACAACGCTACTCATATCCCATAAGGAATAAAATCCTCTTCTTTCTAACATAAGCTTAACATATCACCATCTTCAAGGTCCTCGTCTCCATCATGAGACTTACAGCATCGAGCGTGTACTCGACATATACTACATCTACGCATCGTACAACCAGGTCTTTTGATTAAGGCCACCTCACTTGTTTCAAAGAATTCCACCTATAATATTTCATATTTACTCCTCGTCCAACTTAACACAGTTCTTTTCATCACCATCAAGATCATATCATCTTCTTGTTCCAATGAGGATAAACCTCCTCACCCAACCCGACCCTACAGGGTTCACATACCTACCAACATTCAACACAACCATCACGATAGAACATTAAGATGTGCACCAACATGTGCGTCCTGGATCAAAATCCAAACACTAAACCAAACTTCTTAGTTCAGCCAATTCACTTAACCCAATGGGAACAACATTCCCCAAAACTACACCTTGTTTAACTTCCAAAATGATTATGATATTCGTCAAAACCTTCCATACAACCGAAGTGTTGCCTATCTTACTAGTGTCATCTTTTTACTACCGAAACTACACCCTTAATCCGAAGTTCCATTCATGATGTTTTCCTTCTCGAGCTATCAAGCTCATACAATCCATTAGGATTATCATTCAAACCTCAACAACACGCTTGGAACCAAGTTTCATTCCATTACAACTATCACCACGAGTCTTCAAACTCATCTAAAACATTAGGGTCATCTCCCTATTCACAACAACTAAGATCTATACTTTCATATAGCATCTTCTTCTCAACCTGACCACAAACACTTGGATTATCTTTCCATCCAACATAACGACCAAGGTTCCTCCTTCCAAAGGACCTTTTCCTCAAACTACCTAGATCGCTAGGGTTATCCTTTCAATCTAATCGATTTGCTTAGACCTCAAATTAGAGCCAACGTCATGCACAACGCCTTTCCAATCAGATTTCCAAGTTGATCAACCAGACGTCCGAAGACTAAGGCAAGACATCCCTAACAACCATCCTACTCTTACCCACTTACCACATACAACCTATGGTCCACCTAGTGCCAGACTCAACCATATTTACAGAACCTATCACCTTAGGCTCTGATACCAATTTGTCACACCCCACTCCCCGGAGGGTAATTAAACATACTCGGAGTGGTGTGACATCATCTCTTCACCTGAAAAACCTATCCAAACATTTATCCACCATATTTTAAGCCATTATATAAGCTTCAGCCAAACAACTCCTAAGAAAAACTCCAATGCATACTTACATCCCCAATATCATGAAACTAGCAAAAAACTCAAATCCAACTATATACAATAATCTGATAATCATCTATACAACAAACAGGTGTAATGAAAAGAAGACTACACTACCAAGTCTTCATCTCATGACTAATCCTCCTCCTGGCACTATGGACCGACATCTACCCCAACCTGCAATCTGCAATAAAAAAGGTTACAGGAGAATGGGCTTACCATCATAATCAAGAGCATACAAAAAGAGAGTATAGTCATGCTGGTTTTATACATAAACAACATCCTTAATTAAAATAAACCATGTATGAGAAACACACTCACAGTTTGGCTAACTAGCTATCACATATGGTTTACTTAAAAAAATCTCATTTCTTTTACACATGGTCCAACGACCACACAAAAGGTTTTAACATGCTTGTAAACCCCTTTATTATACGCACATACGGCTCTACGGCCAAACTCCCATAATATGTAAAACATATACTCACACATGCAATATATATACTCACCATGATATATAAATATGACATATCCGACCCTACGGCTCAACTAGAATAAAGACCGCAACTGGCACAAAGGCCCACAGCATGTTAGAAAAACATTATTATAATTCTAACCCATGGCCCCATGGCACAACATGTACTATGCTTAATAGCAATACATACATGTTCACTAGTACACCCACATACCCATACACACATATCATCTAGTAGTAAGTGTATCACTGCCCTAACCTTCGGGCTTCCCTGTATGGGATGTGCAACACCGCCCTCACCTTCTGGCTTCCTCAATGGGTCTTGCAACATAGCCCTCACTTTCGGGCTTTCCCTAATGGGATGTGCAACACTGACCTCACCTTCGAGCATTCCCCAATGAGATGTGCAACACTCCAGGATATTGAAGGGATACGTTATTATACCCTTATCACCTTTGGGTATTACCACTATGGCTATTATCAGACAGCAGGCTCGCTAGGAAGCTTTGGGGTCAACACAAACACAGAGACTGAGATTGGGTCGACACACATCACACTTGTGTGGACCCAACTCCTCGCCTGTCAAAACTAGCGAGAGCGAAAAACTACCTAAGTCGACACCCACCAACTCTTGGGTTGACTCACACCCTCACCTGCTACAATTCCCGTGAGCTAAACAAGGAGTCGACACCCCTCCTTAAAGGGTCAACTCAACCCATTGATTGTTGCAGCAACAGAGGCCCAAACACCTCTTGAGTCGACACTCCAGCCATTTGGATCAACTCAAGCTCTGGAAAATGGCTATGCTCTATTTTCCTCACCGATCTATTTTAAGGGTTCGTTTGGGGAAAAAAGGTGTTTTTAGGTTCAACACTCTTAGGGTACACCACAACCATCCTCTTCTTTCCTCCTCCCCTAACCATAACCCACTCTACAACCTCTAAAAGGTCACCTATTAAGGTTATTACCACATTAAACTCCATATTTTCCTGCATTAATGAACTCTAAGATGGATTTTAAAGAAAACTATCCAAAAGCATAAACTACCAACTCCAAATACAACAAGGCATTTTCTTCCCCAACTTAAAGGGGATCAGAACTTTACCTCTTGAAGGAAGATCGTAGATTGAGCTCCTTTGTCCATCAATTTCTTCTTAACGGGTTTCGAACATCAGAGACCCACCTCCGAAGATGTTGAGACATCTCATATGACTTCACAAACCTCTTACTCCTCTTCTTCCACTCTCCTGGAACTGGTGTGAGATTTCTTCTCACTCATTGTACCTCCATCATCCTCCTTCCATGAATCTCTCAGCTCATCTTCTTTTTCTCTTCTTCTCTGTTTCTCTCCTTGTCTCTCAAGAACACAAGATAACTTCGGGAGCACAACCACTGAGACCCTTACCATCAGAAGTGATGGTCTCCCAGGTGATGGGACAATTCATATAATGGGGGGTTAATCCCCTACAACCATCTTCTATTGCAATTGTTCCAATCATCCATCTTAACTTTTCTAAAACCTCCTGATGTTAGATTAAAACACTTTGCATCAAAGTGCATTTTAGTCCTTCCTTGACTTGTGATTTGAGAATTAGTCCTTATTAATTATCCAATTAATAAATTAATTGAGCCATTTTTTTATATTTATATTTTTAATCTTTTAATATTTTCTTAAGAAAATGTGGGATGTTACAACTATACTCTGCTATTGTATACTCTTGATTATGATGCTAAGCCTACTCTCCTGTAACCTTTGTGGTTGTAGAATACAGGTTGGGATAGATGTCGGTCCATAGTGCCAGGAGGAGGTTCAGTTGCAAGATGAAGACATTGTAGTATAGTCTTCTATTGGTTGGTACATATATTGTACGAATGTTTAGTAGATTATTGTATATGGTTAGATCAGTTTCTCTGCTGGTGATATGATGTATGTATATATTGCAGTTTTCCTGAGTGGATGTTTGGTTGGAATTACCTGATGGTTTAAATTATGTTAAAGAATCTTTTATATAAAATTTTATTGAGAAAAGATGATGTAGCACCACTTCGAGCAGGTTATTTTACCCTCCAGGGAGTGGGGTGTTACAATTTGGTGTCAAAGCTTAAGGAAATAGGTTCTGTAGACATGGTTGAGTTGGTTGAGTCTGGCACTAGGTGGACCATAAGTTGTGTGGGTTAAGTGGGTAAGAGTAGGATGGTTATTAGGGATGTCTTACCTTAAGTCTTCGAACATCCAGTTGATTAGCTTGGAAATATGATTGGAAAGGTGTTGGTGCACGACGTTAGTTCTAATTAGAATCTAAGCAAATCAATTAGATTGGAAAGATAACCCTAGCGATCTAGGTAGTTTGAGGAGAATGTTCTAGGGATGAATGAACCTTGGTTTTTATGATGGGTGGAAATATAATCCTAATGTTGTGGTCAGGTTGAGAAGAAGGTGTTGTATGAAAGTATGGATCTTAGTTGTTGTGGTTAGGGAGATGACCCTAGTGTTTTGGGATGAGTTTGAGAACTTGTGTTGGAGGTTGTGAGTGAATGGAATGTTATTCCAAGTGTGTTGTTGAGGTTGAAATGATAATTCTAATGGATGGCATGAGCTTGAGAGCTTGAGAAAGAAGACATAACAAATAGATTTTTGGTTTGAGAATGTGGTTTAGTGGTGAAAAGATGACCCTAGTAAGATAAGAAAATCTTCGGTTGTATGGAAAGGGTTGATGGATATCATTATTGTTTTAGAAGTTGAACAAGATGCAGTTTTGGGGAATGTTGTTCCCATTAGGTTAAGTGAGTTGGCTTAAGTAAGAAGTTTAGTTTAGTGTTTGAATTTTGATCCAGGATGCACATGTTGGTGCACGTCTTAATGTTCTATTACGATGGTTGTGTTGAACGTTGGTAGATATGTGAACCCTGTAGGATCAAGTTGGGTGAGGAGGTTTATCCTCATTCGAACAAGAAGACGGTATGATCTTGATGGTGATGAAGGAGTTGAGTGTTGATATTGTTGGCCCGGGTTTACTTATTTACCCTAGTTCACTTGGCTGGGATCAACCCAAAGAGGGGGTGAATGGATTGATAGGCAAACTGAAAAACTCTTTTAACTCTTTTAAATTTAATCAGTTAATGTAGCGAAAATAAGCAATTAAGAGCAGAAATTAAAGAGTTTAAGGGAAGAAAGATGAAAACACATTTTATAGTGGTTCGATCAACTCGACCTACGTTCACTCCCTAAAGATCCTTGGGAATTTAATATCAGATTTCAAAAGACCAAAATTTCTCATATACTTTAACCTAGGCGTAAAGTTACCCTAATTGGTTTACAAAATGTTCAAAACCTAAAGTTTAAATTCTCATAAACCCTAATAGTGTTAATTAAAGGTTCAACACTAAAAATGATTAAGTAAATAAAGTTGTGAACTTAGAAACTAAATAATTTAAAGTGAAGTTAGAAGAACAATGTTTGATCTCCTAGATCACCATCTAAACATGAGATTTTGGGTTAAGATCCAACATGTAATTTTAAGCCCATAAATTCATAAATTAAATGAATGGACTCAAATTTAATTGTAGAGCCCAAATAATTAAATTAAAGCCCATTCTATGAACTAGTATTGGAAAATTTCATAAAGGCCCAAATTTTTAATCAAAGACAAAAAGGGGCCCACATTAAATTATAAATTATGGAAATTATAAAATTAACAAAATAAATTAATACAAAACCTGTCCCATGGCCGGCAACCCCATGTCTCAAGAGAGTGGGATGATGTGACTTAATTAGGAAATTAGGAAAATGGAAAATAAGGAGAGTATTGATGTGATGGTTTACTTATTTGAGAAGTAAGACTAAATTAAGTCTCCTATTCTTATTCTACTCTAATAAATTATGTTTGGGAGATAATTATACACATAAATATACCTCAAAAATATAAGAATACATAGAATAATTAAATTATGGGAGAAAACTACCCAAAGAAAAATTAAAACTTTATTTTTTCCCCTAATTCTCATAATGCTTGAAATGACCAAACAATAATCAAATCAACTATTTGGCATGTCCTCTTGTACCCTTTTAGAAGATTTAGAAGTCTTATGAGATCATCCAAATAGTGGGATGATTGACTAATTAGTGAATTAAAAGAATTAAAAAATCTTAGAAAATTACTCCTATGCCTTGCCTATAAATACCCACCTTTTCCCAAACCTTTCTTTCATTTTATTTCCCACCTCTCTACTCTCTCTCTACCTCTCATCCACTCGGCAGCAACTAGAAAAGGGAGAAGGGAAGGAAAGAAAGAAAAAGAAGAAGAATAAGAAGAAGAAGGAGAAAAAGGAGGATAACATTAAAGCTAAGTCCATACTTTCAAACCAAGGAACACCAAGTAAGAATATTCTTAAATCTTGCTTTTCTTCCCTAATATCACATTCTTATCTTCATACCTCTCTAAGATAAAATATGATAGACAAAAATGGAGGAAGATGAAGATAGTTCATGAAACCAAGAAATAAAGTAAAACCTATGTTCTAGGAAAGTTTGAAATGAACAAAAAAAAATGAAGAACAAATAATCTATAAAATGATTAATAACTTTGTATTGGATGTATTATGAGTTATGTTATGTTTGGACATGCTTATGATGAGTTAAAATAAGAGTGATTGTTGAATGTTTATGTTTGTGAAGGAATGACCAAAACAAAATTGTTCTTAGGCCATTTTCATAATTTTCGTGTGAACCAAATGAACTCTAAATAAAAAGCTATTTCTAACAGAGGTTAATTAAGATGTCTTGAGAGTGTGTGATTTTTGGTTGGACCAAAAAATATAGTTTTGGACCCCTTAGCTAATTTCTAAATTTCTATGACAGAGAGTCAAAAACAGAGCCCACTTTGAACCCTTGTATATTTCTCTATAAAAATACCTTTATGATGATCCACATATTCAGAGAAATTTATATGAGTCTAGTTTCACCTCCGTTTTATAGAAGTTAATTTCATTAAGTAGATTTTGAGATATGTTGATTTTTTCAAACAGGCCCTTCTCGCTACATATTCTGTTGTAGTAATTTGTGGACCCCTTTTTGTTTACAACCAGCTCTCGGTTCCTTCATGACAAATGTAAATAACATGTACATTAATCTAGCTCTCTATAAACTTTCATAATTTTCCAATGAGGTTTGATATTTTAAAGGTATTTTAAAATCTCTGTGGCACATTCTGGAATGTTACTCTGTTCTGAAAAATAATGTGATTAAGGTCCCTTTAATTCTAAGTCTTGTTTGTTTCCTTTTTAAACATCATCCATGGGTTTAAATGTATGTTTATGGCTGGAACGAATATTATATAATCTCAACTTATGTTATGGCATCTCTCATGCATGGCCCTAGTCTTGGGTGGGGTTGTTCACCTTATGTCTAGCTTGGCTAGGGTTGAATCTTGATGAACTTCGTTATGGTTGTTGACAAGCTCGCATGGTTGTGACTTGGGTGTTGATCTTGTGATGAAATGGGTGATTTTCCTTCCATGTTATAACCAATTGATGGGTACAGTGTATAGTGGTGCACCGTGTCGAACTTATGCATTTAACAGAGACTTGGTCATGAACTCATGAGGGTTGGTGGTTCTGGGGTGCGATGCACCTAGCTGTACCCCGCTGCCCTTGGGGCATTCATGAGCTAGTTGTGTATGTCACTCAGCTACGACTCAAGGTCTGACAAGGTGGGTCTTTTAGATTGGTTCTAGCCGGGGGCCTTATGATCCAGTTGGAGCACTTAGCTCGCTGCGTCTCATAATCTGTAAATGGGGAACTATATCCGACTGTCCGGGGGCCTAAATTGCTATGAGTTCAAGTTTTGGATAGCTGTGTTTCGTCGGATCCTTTCGGCGTAAAGGAGTCCTGGTCCTGAATCAAGAGTTTACAGCGTTTTCGCATATCATATTTTATTATATCATGTTGTATGTATTAAGTGTTAGAAATGTTGGTTCGGGAGATTCTTTCTAGGCTTCACAGCTCATGGCATTTCATGCCAGGAATTGAAGAGGAACTAGCAACCGAGGAGCAATACGACGAATATGTCGAGTCGTGGCTCACGTGATTGATCGTGAATTGAAGACTTAGTATTTCTTTGTAATTTCCTTTAAAATTTTGTCGGCATGTAATATTAAAACAGGACGTGCAATGCTCAGCGGAAGAACACAAAATATTATTATCATATGTTAAATATTAAATCATGTAGAATATTTGATATTAGAATAACCTTAATTACTATATTTATGTCTCATAACGAATCAGATTTTTGAGGTGTTACAACTTGGTATCAGAGCCTAGGTTTAGTGAATCTTAGGCGTGAGTTATGGAGAAACCTTGAAACCATATAGTGAAAACTCTATTTTAAGTCTATATTTTAACGTTTATGCATAAATTATGAACAAATAAATACTTGTTATTATATGAACTAAGTCTATTAATCTATGCCTTGTAGGATGTCTTTCAATTCCGATTCTGATCCCGAGGAGCTCTTCGAAGAGGTGATCAACCTAGACGATGAGGTCCTCCCAGACGCTTGGGGTATGGGCGAACCCTTGGATGTTGAACCTCTAGATTGGTTTCTGCCAGAAGACCTCGATGCTGATGCAGACGACGAGCATAGTGATAGTGAGTCAGAGGATGCACGTAATGAGGTGATTGATGCGGATTACGCACCACCTGTTGAGGAAGACGATGGGACTCTACGTCGATGGAGGTAGCCTAATGCCCCACAAGAGTATCTGGCTGGCACCACAGTTTATGCCAGGGTGGGCCCCCTTATACGGTGCAGGTGGAAGATGCTTGTTTACGCGTATTATTTCTTTGGGCCATTACTTGTTATGGAACAGGTGGGGGACAGAGCTGTTAGGTTGGAAGTGCCCCAGGATTTTGCTGATCGGGTAGGGAATGCCACCCCTTACGAACTACTACAGCACCAGCGCCCTCTAGACGAAGATCGCATATTTGGTCTGGAGGAAGACTTAGATTTTGACAACAATTTGACTTACACCGAGTGGCCAGTTATGGTTACTGATCGTGAGGAGAGGAACACAGTTGCTAATGGAGATTGGTATGTTAAAGTACA
>JAUTBS010178273.1:0-11979 GCA_032361285.1 Aequorea victoria | reverse complement strand
ATGAATGCCTTTCATTCTTTCTAACTAATCATGTGTTTTTGGACATGATCATTAGATAAACTGATTCCATACGTGAAAGAAAGAAATTCTTTTTTGGAATCCCGCATTCTAAATTTGGAGAGTACATTATTGATATAAATTGCTTGGGATAAACCTAACATTCTTTTACCTCGATCTCGCAAAAGCTTGAATCCAAGGATGTGACTGGTTTCTCATAAGTCATTCATATCAAACTGTCTTAAATACCACACCTTTATGGTAGACAACGCTCCCACATCATTACAGATGAGAAGTATATCATCCACATAAACTACAAGAAATACCACCACGCTTGTGTCAACTTTTCTGTACACACAGGCTTTATCCGGACATTGATAAAAATTCAAAGATTTGATTGCCTCATCAAACTGGATGTTCAAAGACCTGGATGCTTACTTAAGTCTATAAATGGATATTTATAACTTGCATACCTTACTATCTTGGTTACTTGCTATGAAATCGTTTGGCTGCATAGTGTAGATACCCCAATTTGACTAACCCACGCATAGGCTTATCTGGGTTGCTTCCAATGATGACTACATACATAACTCGCGTCGAAAGGAACTCTATGCAAATCCGAGAGTCCAAGAAACACCCAAAAATACCTCAAAATATTAAAAATACCAAAAATACCCATTGGTGCACCTTCCTAACCAGGCGCGCGCACCTTAAAGTGGCGCACACCACCTTTCTCCAACCCCACGCGTGCCACTCTTTTCATATGCCCTAGCCACTCCATGACCAAGGTGGATCAAGCCACCTCAACCAGGCGCACGCCACCTCCTACCTGGCACATGCCACCTCAACATGGCGCACGCCGCCTTGAGAAGAAGCTTCTGCCCTTTTGGCAGTTTTCTCGCCCAAAGCCTATAAATAGGACCATACCCCCCACTAATTCAGGATCTTTTCTCTAGTGTGTGCCAAAACTCTACAAAATTCTAAAACCCAAGCAAGGATCTGACATGCCACTGGACTAAGAATTAATTAAATAAATCTCTGAACCCAACCTATGCACTAAATAAACCCTTGTACCGGCCAAGTTTTGACGATTCAAAGTAGCACGGAGAGCTCCCCGAGATAGTACGCGTTGTGATTGAGGAAGCTATCGAATAGCACCCGCGCCTCCGCTTGAAACTCGTTTATTGATCGGGAGTTCTGGTAAGTCATCATCTTTGTAGTCTTTATTCTGTAAAGGGGAGAAAGAGGTCATTGACCTCATTCTCCCTGCCTTTATTTTCATTTTTGTACAAGCAACTTTCTAATTTTTTTAGAAAAAGTATGCAACGTAGCTTCTTTCTAGATTTTCTCTTAGAAAAGGCATGCAACGTAGGTTTTTAGACTATATGCTGAAACCAATTATGTGAAATTTCATGTATTCTTCATTTTCTTTCAAATATAAAAACACTTTCACACACTAACACACTATTTTCTTAAAAATAGTAGTCCCTTTTGGTCCTCCCGATGTCGAGCTCGCTCTGCTATAATGACGTGCGCCACCTCTAGAGAGTCCAAAAGTGACGTGCGCCATGTAAATGTGGCGTGCGTCAGGTTAAGAGGTGGCGTGCGCCATCTCTATTAAAAACTAGTAGTTTAACAACAGCTTTCTACACCCTTTTTATCTTAACATGTCTACTTTCTAAATTTTTGCACTGATATATTGTCATCTCCCATTTTTTCATGCAGATAAGTGCAATCATGTTTATAATAACTTAGTTTTAGGTTAGGTTTTGTTTCATTTTTTTTCGCTTAATCTCTCTTCAATCCCCATTCTGTATGTGTTACTTTTGATAAACTTAAGTCAATAATAAAATAAACGGTTAAGTAGAGGCTGATCTTCTGATCAGGCGAGAGGGGTGCTTAACATATTTCCTTTTCGTACCCTAACTACCTAACCATTATCTATGGTGACGACAGACTAGTATCTTGAAACTTTTGTTTTCTTGGTTTTTTAATAAAAACTAAGTGGCGAGTCCAATTGTGCGGCCCTTAACATGGACACATTTGGGGGCCTCACTTTTCAAAAAAATATAAAACACAGCTTTTTCTTTTAAAAACCTTAAAACCAAGAGCATTTTATAAAAACAAGTTCTTCCAAAAAGAGGGAGGGCGACGAGTTTTTTGAGAGGGTTCCTGATAGTGACGACTCCACTAGGGACCACTTAAGAAAGCGAGGTAAACTCAAAAAATATTTCAAATGTTCTTATCTTAAGTTTATCATTAGTATTAGCATTGCATTATATTATTTTCCATCTCCTTCATCCATTTTCATTGTTTACTTTTCAAAAATAAAAGAAGAATGGAGAAAATAAAATAAGCCAAATGCTTATCTACCCTTCACCCCGATGTTTTACTATCTCAGAACTATGTGGGGAAAGTAGGCGAGCCTTCTGGCCGTATGCCCCTTTGGATACGGAAAAAAGGGTTATTGCGTACTGTTTGATTTGATCAGGTACTACTTGGTTGTGGATGTATATTCTTGACTCTATTTAAAAAGTACTCGATTACTAGACTACCCAACCTCTTTTTACTCCATCTATCCGCTTAGAACTTTCCCTTTAGGACAAACACCCTTTTAGGTTATGTGTTTTTCTTTTATGCTTGCTTTTGATTGATTATAGTAGCTCTTCTCTTTCCCTTTCTTTAAGAGTCGAGTTTTGTCACCTGAGCCTCTTTTTCTCTTTCCTGGGACTCTCCGAGGTTATCCCGAGGTTTGACGTCGTTGGGCTACTGCCCAACCTTTTTCTTTTCTTTTAGAGCCAAGTTTCATAACCCGAGCCTATTTTTCTTTCTCCTGAGACTCTCCAAGTTTGTTATGAGGTTTGACGCCGTTGGGTTGCTGCCCAACCTTTGTCTTTCTTTTAGAACTAGGTTTCATCACCCGAGCCTCGTTTTCTTTCTCTTGGGACCCTCCGAGGTCATCCCGAGGTTTGACGCCGTTGGGCTGCTTCCCAACCTTTGTCTTTTCTTTTGAGCTGAGTTTTGTCAACTCGTGCCTCTTTCTCTTTCCCAAGGCCCTCTGAGGTCATTCCAAGATTTGATGTCGTTGGGCTACTACATAATATTTATCTTTTCTTTTAAGACGGGTTTCATCAACCCGTGCCTCTTTCTCTTTTTTGGAACCCTCTGAGGTCATCCCGAGGGTTGACGCCGTTGGGCAGCTGCCTAATATTTGCCTTTTCTTTTGAACTGAGTTTCATCAACCCGTGCCTCTTTCTCTTTCTCGGAACCCTCTGAGGTCATCTGAGGTTTAACCCTATTGGGCTGCTGTGTCACATCCCAACTCAGGAGCAGTGGCTGTCCATGAATCATGGGCCTTAGCCCAATGAATTAAGAAAGCCTTAATCATTCAATTACCTAACAATACGCTAAAAGATATCAAATATAAGAGAATTAATCAATCAAAATTCATAATAATCAATACGGAGCACAAACAGCCCATGATGTCTCAATCAATATGTTGTTTCAACAACTCATAATAAATTAATATTGTTTTAATGCAGAAGCGAAATGCATGTCCTAAGAGATCTTATTCCTGGATCTCACGAAGCTGCCGAGTCTATCAACTAGCTTCTTCACTGGTTACATAAAAGGTTTAATTACAACGTTAGCTAAAGCTGGTGAATGGAAAGCATGCATAATAGAATACAGTTCAAAGTGGGGGATTAAAAAAAAATCATGATATGAGATAAGCAGTATAAACAAAAGGGTCAAAACACAATCTATCTTTTCTTTCTTGTCAAAAAATATATATTTCTCCACATGATCTCGATATCAAAATGAGTCATCAACATATCAAATCTGGACAGAACAACTATCCATATCATAATTAGGACATAATAATATCAACAACATACACCGCGCATAAGAATGCAAACATCAAAATGGTATAGCGATACGATCATCAATATGTGTGTGGGAAACCATCAACAACAACCATAGGAACAACCTGTGTGTACATAATGCTAGTATAAATAGTACTCGAACATAGAGTCACCACAGTGTGGCGCCTAGGCCTTTTTCCTAAGACGATCCAGTTTAGGTCACCGAAAACCCTGGGCTATCCCTTAAACCATTAAACAACTAGGGTTACCCCAGTCTCCGGCCCGAGTCTTTTCTCTAGTTGGCCAGAGTTACCTCTGTAGAGGTCTATCCCCTGAACTTTCTACATGATCCTAAAAGATTCACATGATTGCACCATAATATATAAAGAACAATGTAAAATATTTGTACCATGATTTTACAAGAAAAATTCATACACTAACATTAAAAGAATTTAAAATATATGCATTTTCCTTTCAAAGTAATTTGGAGATATGGGGATTTGTTAAAAATACATAGAATGACAATTCACTCACCTGAAGTCCAAGAAAAACTCAAATGCAACAACAAAGGCAGTCTACGGTTTACATGTCACCCTGATTTATGCAATGTAATATATTAAAAACAATAACTAATGCTAACAAAGATGGATTTAATTACCAAACAAAACCTCCCCTATTTATAAGTTTTGAAGTTTGTTTCATGTGTTAAGCTGAGCATTAATAGGTTTAAATAGTCATTAAACTGGTACCCAAACAGGGCCTTAGCTTTAGAATTAACACATGAAGGTTTTAAGAATTTTGAGTCGACACAAAAGGGCTACAAGCAGACTAAATAAAGAGGACTCTCAGCAAAAAGGCCTCACAGGCGACCATGAGTCGACCTAAAGGCAGAAGCTCTCGGCATCTCACTAATAGGCGATTCTGAGTTGACTCAAAGGGCTTGTGAGTCAACCCAAGCCTAACAGGTGATCATGAGTCGACACAGCAAAGGCCATGTGTCGAACCAAAGGTAGCAAACCACGGCATAAGACATAACAGAAGACTGTGAGTCGACCCAAAGGGCTATGAGTCGACCCAAAGCAACGTGAGCTAATGCAAGCTCCTTGCTAGTCGACTAAAATGGATGTGAGTTAACCCATAGAGGTCATTAGTCGACCCAAGTCCCACAGCAGCGACCATGAGTCGACCCCAGATAGCAGGTCTGAGAAAGAACCGAGACCTCACCTTCATGAGTCGAAACAACCTCTACGTGAGTCGACCCATAGGAGAAGGATCCCAATTCTAAGGGATGTGAGTCGACTCAATCACAAGGTGAGTCAACCCAAGACTTCGAACCAGAGCTTTCATGGCATGAAATCTCGGGATTTTTGAGTTTCTTCTTTCTTTCTTTAATTTTATTCTTTATGTTTATTTTCACATAAAACCGAATGATATATATATATATAACGGTTTATATGATATACTTTTATACATGGATTTTTTTGTTATAATATATACATCAGTTATATATATAATAATACATATCTCAATCTCCTTTACATTTAATCTGTGTATATGATATATTTATACGTCTATATATGTTTATACTCAATTAAAGGTCAAATCTTTAATCGAGGATTACTTAAATATGTAACGATGGTGATATATATATATATATCTGTTTCTATGAATGTGAAATAGAGGGTGTGAGAGGGATGAACCAGAGAATAGGGAAGGAGACGGTCGATGATGATGACGGCATCAGTGATGGGTGGCGACGCTAGCGATGAGGGAAATTGCTGGTCGTTGCGTCGGTGGTGGTAGTTCTCGGTGGCTGCTGGGCAGCGGTGCTAAGAGAGAGAATGAGAGGTAGAGAGCACATAGAGGGAGATAGAGATCAGAGGTGAGGGAGAGAGATCAGGAATGGTAATCATATATACAATGGCTTCCAGGAATCATGACCAATCTCGAAAATCCCTCCACTGAATTCTCCTTATGCTTATTTTAATATTATCTGACTGTCATCACATGCGCAGAGAATCCCTTACTTAAAATAAATTCTGAATTTATCTCCCCTTTCCTTATGTTATTATTAACATTATTATTTCTTTTATTTATTATCATTATTTACAATTTAAATTTTTTATTATTTTTAATTAATTTTTTTTAATTAATTATTTTAATTTAATAATTTGTTGTTTAAATTACTAGGTTTTACATTCTTCCCTCCTAAAATTTTTTTTTCCTCAAAATTATAATACTAACATTGAGGAAACAAATGTAGGTAGCGTTCACGAATCTCGTTTTCGCGTTTTCGCGTTTTCAGGTGATTTTTTCCACTTTATGATTTCTCCATAAGATTTTGACGGATCGAAACTGCTTGTTCCGTAGAATCTTGTCTTTAGTGTCTAGAATCTGAACAGGATGTTCCTCATAGGTCAAGTTTTCGCGAACACGAAGTGGCATATAATCCACAACATGCATTGGGATATAGACGTACTTCCTTAGTATCGATACATGAAACACATTGTGCACTCCCATAAGACTAGGCGGCAAAGCCACCTCACCAATTCTGTCTAAAATCTCGAAGGATCTAATATATCGGGGATTCAACTTTCCCTTCTTGCCAAAACGAATAACTCCATTCCAAGGTGAAACCTTTAGAAACACCATATCTCCAACTTGAAACTTCAAGTCTCTCCTACGTCGATCAACATAACTCTTTTGTTGACTTTGAGCTGCTAAAAGCTTATTTCGAATAGTGGCAATCTTTTGAGTTGCATCCTCCACCAGATCAAGTACAAGAAGCTGTCTCTCTCTAACTTCATACCAACACAAAGGAGACCTACATTTCGTCCATAGAAAGCTTCGTACGGTGCTACTCTCAAACTCGAATGATAACTATTATTATAAGAGAAATCTATCAGTGGTAACTGATCATTTCAATTACCTTTCCACTCTAAAGCACAAGCTCTTAACATATCCTCTAATTTTTGAATGGTTCTCTCCGACTGCCCATCGGTCCGCGGATGATAAGTTGAACTAAAATCCAACCGAGTACCCATAACAGTCTGTAATGCACCCCAAAACTTAGACACAAAATGTGGATCACGATCCGAAATAATAGATAGAGGTGAACCATAAAGCCTGACAATCTCTCTCATATATAACTGTGCAAGATGATCTAAGGCATATGTCATCTTGGTAGCAATGAAGTGTGCTGACTTCGTAAGTCGGTCAACTATCACCCAAACAACGTCATGTCCACTACGCATATGAGGCAATTCAGATACAAAATCCATGGTGATATTCTATGATTTCCACTCGTGTAATGGTAAGGGTTGAAGTTTCTCCGTCGACCTTTGATGTTCGATTTTTACCTGCTGACAAGTAAGACACTGCGCTACGAACTCTGCTATGTCCCACTTCATCCTATTTTACCAAAAATATTCTCGAAGATCTCTATACATTTTAGTACCTCATGGGTGAATACTGTACCCAGAACTATGAGTTTCAGCCAGGATTTCATGCCTCAACTCACTATTGGCAGGTATGCACATCCGATCTCTGAATTTAAGAACTCCATTATCACCCATGCTAAAATCATTACTCTCACCTTTGTGCAACTCTTCTACATTCCTCTTGCATTGAAGATCATGCCGTTGAGCCACACAGATTCTTTCCAGCAAGGTCAGTTTTACTGTCAACTGACTACACAAGGCAGTTCTTCTATGATACATTATCTCTACTCCCATTCTTCTCAAATCTTCTACTAAATGATGTCAGATTGTTAACGATGCCAAGTTAACTCCCAATGAATTCCTACTCAATGCATCTGCCACCACGTTCGCTTTTTTTGAATGATAAAGTATCTCGACATCACAGTCCTTCAATAATTCAAGCCATCGCCTTTGCCTCAAGTTGAGTTCTTTCTGAGTGAAGATATACTTTAGACTCTTATAACAGGTGTAAATCTCACAAGACTCCCCAAACAAGTAGTGTCGCCATATTTTTAGTGCAAAAATAATGGCTGCCAACTCCAAATCATGCGTGAGGTAATTCTTTTCATGAATCTTTAATTGGCGATAAGCGTAAGCTATCACCTTACCATGCTGCATAAGAACACAACCCAAACTCTAATGAGATGTATCACTCTAAATCATAAAATTTCCTTCCTCACTTGGCAATAAAAGAACTGGTGTCAAAGTCAACATTTGTTTAAGCTTTTGAAAGTTGTGCTCACATTTATTCGTTCATTCATACTTCACCCCTTTCCGAGTAAGGCCGGTAAGTGGTAGGATAATATGAGAAAATTCTTTCACAACTCGTCGATAGTAGCCCACTAGTCCTAAAAAACTACGTATCTCAGTTACTGACGTCGGTCGTGGCCAATCGATAATAGCTTCCACTTTGTTGCTATCCACTGAAACTCCTTCCTTACTGACCCCATGGCTAAGGAATAATACACTGTCCAACCAGAATTCACACTTGCTAAAGTTAGCATACAATCTCTTCTCCTTGAGAGTTTGAAACATGGCTCTTATATTCTCTTCATGTCCCTCCTTACTTTTAGAATAGATCAAGATGTCATCAATGAGCACAACAACAAAAAATCCAACTGGGGTTTGAAAACTCTATTCATCAAATCTATAAATGCCGCTGGCACATTAGTCAGACCAAATGACATCACTAAGAACTCGTAGTGGCCATAACGAGTCCTGAAAGCTGTATTCAAAATATCTACCTCCTTAACTTTTAGTTGGTGATAACCAGACCGCAAGTCAATCTTGGAGAACACTTGAGCTCTTTCCAACTGATCAAACAAATCATCTATACACGACAGTAGATATCTAGTCTTGACAGTAACCTTATTCAACTCTCTATAGTCGATGCATAACCGCATATAACCATCTTTCTTCTTAACAAACAAAATTGGAGCTCCCCACAGTGAAGCACTGAGACTAATAAAACCCTTATCCAACAGCTCTTGCAACTATACCTACAACTCCTTTAGTTCTAAGGGTGTCATCCTATACGACGCTTTAGAGATAGGCGTGGTACCGGGCAAAAGATCTATCATGAACTCGATCTCACGATTAGGAGAAAGACCAGGTAAATCTTCTAAGAAGACATCAGGGAATTCTTTCATAATGGGAAGCTCATCAACTTTCATCTCAGGTACCTTTGTGCCTACCACAAAAGTCAAAAGGCCTTTACAACTCTTTCTTAACATTTGATTTGCATGAAGGGCAACTAACCTCATGTCTCATTGAAAGAAGAACTTAGGTTGCCCGAGTATATTAAAAACTACCCTCTTGTAATAGCAATCAATAATTGCATGATATTTAAAGAGTCAATCTATGTCCAGAATGACATTAAAATCACGAATTGCTAGTGATATAAGGTCTATCGGCAAAAATCTACCATTCAACTCTACTACCCCAGATTGACACACCTCACGCAATAACACTGTGTCTCCAACAGGAGTGGACACAGAAATGCATACATCTAAAGGTTCTACCATAATAGATAAATGATACAAGAACTCAGGTGAAACAAAAGAATGCATAGAACCAGAATCTATAAGAGCTCTAGCAGGAACAGAGAATATGATGATAGTACCTTGCACCACAGATGGTGAAGCCTCTGCCTCCTCGTGAGTAAGAGCATAAACATACCCCTGAGTAACTGCACCCTGACTTTGTGCCCTGTTGTAAGTAGGCTACCTCTGATCTCCTTGACGATTATATTGGCCTTGAGCTGGCCCACCATTTCGTGCAAACGACCTCTAATTCTAAAATGACTGTTGTACCTTTTGTTCTCCTGTCCCCTTATTTCTGCAATCCGGGAGTATGTGACCAGCCTTTCCACAATTAAAGCATTTCTTTAGTGTACCATCGCAATAATATCCACGAGAATGGAATTTTCCACATCAGTTATATATATTCGGTGTTTGTTGTCTTGTATCTCCACCAGACTGAGCCTGTGTCTGGTTTTGAGTATAAGTTCTCTTGGCAGGGTTACTGCCTCTAAAATTATTTTATATCGGCTTTGAGTCTCTAAATCTCTTTGGTTGTAGCTCCCTGCTCTTTTGAGCATCGTCCAAACTCTTTTCTGCTAAAAGAGTTATAGTCACAACTCAAATAAAGTCTTCGCTTCGAATAGTGACACCCTACTATGAATAGCCGGGCGTAGACCTCTCTCAAATAATACCATCTTATCTTCTACTTCAGCAACGTATTGTGGTGCAAACCTGGACAACTCAGCAAACTTTACCTTATATTCTACCACTGACTTTCCTTTTTGTTCCAGCATAAAAAACTCCACTTGTTTCTTCTTCTTGATAGCCACCAAATAATATTTGTCATTGAACAATGCCAGAAATTTCGTCCAGACGAGCTTTTGTTCCTTTTCTTCATATTGGCGCTTCACCATATGCCACCAATATTCAACATGTCCTTCTAATACGTAAGTTGCTAATGATACCTTATATTCTTCTGTGCAGCCCAACCATTCAAAAATCTTATCAATAGATAGCTTCCACGTTTTAGCATCATCTGGATTGATTGACCCCTTAAAGGTTAGAGGGTTTGCCTTCAAAAATTTCTCAAATACTGAGCCCTTATTCGAGATCATAGTTTTATCTGCGGTAATTACCCTTGGTTGAGATTGTTGCCCAGCAATCATGCTCACCAGGGCTTAGAGAGCCTGAAGAGCTCCCTCATCAACTATGGCAGCTGGGGCTTTTGGAACAGCTGGCTCTATCGGAGTAGCTGGGGCTGCTAGAGCCACCGAGGTTACTAGAACTTCTGGGGCTACTGGAGTAGTGCCTGGGGTATGCTCCCTTTGTGCATCCTCCGTAGATGCATACCTAGAACTCACATCACGTCTCGGGCGAGCCATTTCACTGAGGATCGATGTAGAACAAGAACATATATAAGACAATGCTTTTATCATCTACTAACAAGAACTCATACAGATAGAACTCTGGGGATTTAGACCTCTACTAATGATTATGATGCACTAATGATGTGATACGATCTCACATCTAGGATGTTATAAACTTATACTCTGATACCACTCTTGTCACACCCCAACTCGGGGGTAGTGACTGGCCATGGATCATGACCTTAGCCCAATGAATCAAGAAAGCCTTAATCATTCAATTAGCTAACAATACACTAAAAGATATCAAATGCAAGAGAATTAATCAATCAAAATCCATAATAGTCAATACGGGGAAAAACAACCCATGATGTCTCAATTAATATGTTGTTTCAACAATTCATAATCAATTAATATTGTTTCAATGCAGAAGCAAAATGCATGTCCTAAGAGGTCTTATTTCTGGATCTCACGAAGCTACCGAGTGCATCAACTAGCTTCTTCATTGGTTACCTGAAAGGTTTAATTGCAACGTCAGCTAAAACTGGTGAATAAAAAACATGCATAATAGAATACAGTTCAAAGGAGGGGTTCAAAATAACTTATATTTCAACATAATCATGGTATGAGATAAGTAGTATAAACAAAAGTGTAAAAGCATAATCCATCTTTTTTTTTTCTTGTTAAAATATATATATTTTTCTACATGATCTCGATATCAAGACGAGTCATCAACATATCAAATCTGGACAGAACAACTGTCAATATCATAATCAGGACATAATAATGTCAACAACATACACTGCGCATAAAAATACCAACATCATAATGGTATAACGATATGATCATCAATATGTGTATGAGAAATCATCAACAACAACTACAGGAACAACCTTGGTGTAAATAATGCCAGTATAAATAGTACTCGGGACATCCTCGACCCATTGGATCCAACATCGAACATAGAGTCATCACAGGGTGGCGCTTGGGCCTTTTCCCTAAGACGATCTGGTTTAGGTCACTCGAAATCCCAGGCTATCCCTTAAAACATTGAGCAACTATGGTCACCTCAGTCTCCGGGTTGGGTCTTTTTCGTAGTTGACCAGAGTTACCTCTGCAGTGGTCTATCCCCTGGACTTTCTACACGATCCCAAAAGATTCACATGATCGCACCATAATATATAAAGAACAACGTAAAATTTTTTTACCATGATTTTACAAGAGAAATTCATACAGTAACATTAAAAGAATTCAA
>JAUTBS010178162.1:0-11979 GCA_032361285.1 Aequorea victoria | reverse complement strand
TGATAAAATCGACTCAAGACGAAAATAATCTGAATTGCCATAATTAAATTACAATAAGAAATTAAATTAATTCATTACAAAATTAATCTAATATTCCTAACACAAAGTCTTAACAAAGATTTGTGACAATACTTATGTGATTGATCTGCCCGAGGATATGAAGATTTCCAAGACCTTCAATGTAACTGACTTGTTCGAGTATCATGCTAATGAACTGCTCTATCTAGATTTGAACTCGAGATCTAGTTTTTTCCAAGCAGATTGGACTGATGTAGAGCAAGTGCACATGATTTTTTAGAGCAATTGGATCGATAAAGATCAGAGAATAAATTGAGTGGCTAGTGGATATTTCGTTTATGAAAAATCTTATTTTTTAGAAATTTTTATTTTAGTGTTAATTAGCCTTTTTGATTTGGCGTGATTTGATCTAATTAAATCTGCTAATTATTTTTTTATTTGATTTTATTTCTTTTTATTGCTCTTCTTGATTTGCAAGTAATTAGTTTAGATTGAATTTTTTAATTTGAATTAGAAATTATTCTCGTACTAAAAATATGAATTTATTTATTATAAATAATGGTGTAAGCCTAAGGGCTATTTAATTTTTTTATTAATAATATTTAGAATTTATTCTCTTTATCTTTGAGCATTCAAGATTTCTCGTAAATTTGAGTGCTTGTTTCATTTGCTAGAACATTATTTAGTCTTTCGTTATGTTTTTTATGCTTCACACATTCTATTTTTTTTTCTTTTAAATTTGGATATATATGAGTAACGCATCAGACAAGTGTTGTCACACCCACTCCCTTGAGAATGATTTAACTTGCTTAGAGTGGTGTGGCACAAGCTCATCTATCCCACAAATAACTGAAATTAGAAAGTTATTAATTCAAACCTCAATATCATACACAATCCACATAGATATATAAGGAGTCTCTGCTCATATCTATATACCATCTCTTTGATAAAAATCTCTCACGTGTTTCTCAAACACACCTCACGTCAGACTTTTTCTCCTGACCTCAACTGTACCATGGTGGACCGATCGTCTACCCTGTAACAAGATCTGCAACCACAAGTGGTTATATGAGAGTGGGCTTAGCATCATAATAAAAAGTATATCAACACAACACTTTAAAACCAAAAGTAAAGATTTTATGGGTTTTTTCAACCACTGTTACATATGAGAAGCTTTTAAAAAGTAAAAAGGTGCATGCTTTTACACAACTTCCCAACATATATTTCATAAAAAATTTATCCAAAAAAACTTTCTAATGCAACTCATAAAGAAGGTTGTATTTATGTCATGCGGCTCACTAGCCCAACTCATAAGGTTTATAAAAACTATTTCTTCTTTCAACATACGGCCCTAAGGCCCAACTTTAATGATTTATAAATACTTTCATGCTGGCCCTATGACCCAATAAACATTTTGATTTCTCATTATATGGCTCTATGGCCCAAAGTAGCTTTTAAATCTTTTCTCAACAACATCATACAACTTTTAAGGCAACTTATAAATGCTTATTAGCATAATATACGTGCTCACAAGAACACACACATACTACGTCTTTTAGTAACTAAGTAGTCATCTACCTCACGACCAGAAGTTCTAACGGTACCACAACCTCATTCACGACTCACTTAATTAGAGTGACAGAGATGAGAGCCAATATTTATCACCAGTGGTAGATACTAGCAACTCGAGCATAACTCGCTTAGCATTTAAGGCAACAACTCAGGCATAGCCTGTAACATTCCATAATTTATAAATGAAACTTTAAGGAAAGATTTAATAATTATTGAGCTTGGGATAGTAGTTAATGATTTAATCTTGGACCAATTCATAAATTTGGGTAATAAAGGAGCCTTGATTTGCAAATCCCCTAAGTGGGTGGAGTGTGGGACAATTTCAGTGATGAGTGGAGGCCATTTAGGGAGATAAGAAATCAGATGTCAGGATTTGGGGGCTTGCCATACCGCTTGTCCCACCCAGACTTTCCCCTCCACCTGTACCATTATCAGTAGGAGATTCCCCCAAATTTGGATTTGTTCTCTCTCTAGAACATTCAAAATCCTCTCTTCTCCCTAACAAAATCTGAGAGTTCTTCCCTTTCATACTTTGGAGAACAAGACGGACGAGGGAGGAAAGCCCATTCCTAGAGCTTGGAGGACCCTGAAGCAGGAGTGGTAAAGTGTGGTTACATCATCCACAAAGGTGCCGAGGGAAGAAGGAGGCAAGAATAGGAGAATCTGCCATTTGAATGTTCTTGGGATTGTTGAGGTAAGAGTTATGTTTTTAAATCTCTCATTCGAGTCACATCACGAAATAGAACTCATGAACGAAGTATGGAACCTAGATTTTAACCCTCAGTTTCCCCTAGCTCTAGGCCATGCATTGGTAAAGGGTTAACCATGGTTGGGTACTCTAATGGAGGAAAAAGACTAGTTTTCCCCTTTATAAATCGAGTTAGAAAGGCCTTTGGAAGAGGTCTTAGGGTATTGGATGAGAGGGGTATGGAGAAGAGAAGTTGTGGGTATTCTTGGATTTGAAATGAGGTAGAAGAACTAGGTTTTCTCTCCCAAACCGAGCCTTAAACCAAAAATAGACGAAAATAGAGTCGCTGTGATTTTCGGAGTTTGGGTCGACCCATCCACCCTGTGTGTCGACTCACTGAATGTCAGCTCTCTGTAGTTTGTGCAGACGCTAAATTGAATCGACCCATGAAGCCCATGAGTTGACCTACGCAAGTTTCAGCCTCAGTTGTTTTGACAGGCGGTGAGTTGAGTTGACCCATGGAGCTGGGATGTCAACTCACCGTGTTTCCAGCCTCTGTTATTTTGATAGACGGTGGTTTGGGTTGACTTATGGGGTGAAGTGTCAACCCAAAACCTTGTCCCGCGCGATTGAGTTGAGATCGCCGACACTTACATCAACCCAGCCACCCTTTTGTGTCATACGTGAGTCGACCCAACTGAAGAGTGAGTCGACCTAGAGACCCGTGAGTTGACCCAACCCATCATTGAGTCGACTCAAATTAGTGAAAAGTTATACTCTCCCGTTGAGTTCCCGAGTCTTTATGGCCACCTTTGGCCTTAGCTTTCTTCATGAGAAATGTACCTAATGACCATATCTACCCTCTAAAATTATCTCAAGAATTATTAATGAGGTTTTGTCCTTTTAATCGAATTCACCAAATATTATAGAATGGGGGCACCTCTCAATCAAGGGTAGATCATGTTCCAATGAGAACCAAGGACCTTGAATAACAACAGGATCGTGACATAAAGTGTCGGGAACATCTGTTGTTACTCTTTCTTATACTTGGTTTATTATATAACCTAGGTCCCAGAGGTGTAGCCGTGGACACTGTAGAGTTTTCTAGTGAGCAAGGAGGCAAACCATAAGGCGTTCAAGCAAAAGGTGAGAGTGGCTAGCTGTTAAAATGAGATATAGAGAACTTAGTGTTTATAAATATCTTTATAACATGTGTTGTGTAGTGATCTCATAAGTGTTTTTCCTAAAAGCATGTTTCGGTGTTTAAATGAAGTTTACCTTCCTGTTATCAAATGTGAGCATATTTTATGGGAATAATGAGATTGAAATGTATTTTGAGTTGCATGTGTTGTTTGTATATGCCAAGTGATAACGGGTAATCATCCCAGAGGACCCCGTGTGTAGGTGCCAGATAGCCTTAAAGGCTTTACCTTGTATGGGTGTTATCTTGGGCTTAAAGCCTTAGCCTTGTGTGAGTGTTTGATAGCCTTAAAGGCATTGCCCCTAAGAGGGTAGAGGTCCAGTGGTAGACAAGGACCCGTGTGTGAGTAGATACACTGACCACTAGTGTTTTATATGAGTGGCCCTCTTACACGCCACTCTAAAATAGAAGCGTTATATTGAGGTAACGGTACCGTCGGAACTCCCGGTCGTGACGTTAAATGATTACTTGGGCATTATAAGTGTGTGTTGGGTGTGGTGTTTTACATATGTATTCTTGCGAGTGATAACACATGGATGTTGATGTTACAGATGCTTGACAAATGTATTTTCAAAGAATGATGTTTAAGAATCATGGAAACCCTTTTTATTACATGTGTGGGTGATGTAGCTTTTATATAAAATGGTTTATGACATGTGACATTTTATATCTTATTTCATCTTATACTAAGCCCACTCTCCTGTGACCTTGTGGTTGCAGATTTCAGCTCGGGGTAGACTTGGTTCCACTAGTGCCGAGGAGAGGAAGACTTCTATGTAATATTTTTAGTTGGAATTGTAAGGAGTAAACCGACATAGTTTACCTTTATGTTTTTGTTTGGGATTGTGTATCCCGTAGCTAGTTTATCCTCTCAGTATGTAGTACGTGGGGATGGAGTATCCATTCGTGGATTATTATACATGAATTATATGTATGGTTAATGATTGCTTTTAGTTTGGGGCAATGCGGAGTGCATCCCTTATGCATTTTATGCTTGTTTCAGTTCAGATGAACTGTACCACTCCTTCCATGTGGGATCATTTACCCTTATGGGAGAGGGGTGTTACAACTGTAGCGTGCGAAAGTGAAGAAGAGAGAGAACTCCTTATCTCTCAATTTTCCCCTAAACAATAGTCGAGTACCTCGATGGTTTTTAACTTTAAAAAAATTCTGATAATATTTATAATCTCAGTTATACATAAAACTGTGATGAAAAATGACTTAATACCATCTCACTTTTCTTGTAACCGATATAGTATATATATACATTCTCATTTTATTTATTAAACTGAGATTAAAAGTTTCACTTATATTTTTTATCTCATTTTTATAAAAACTGAGATCTTTTTCATTTTTAAAGCGTGATCTTTATCAATTATTGCAGTTGTGGCGTACCACATCCGTTAGCCGAGACTCGGCTTCAGCGGGGTTAGTTGTTCCATTGAATTCCTTGGCCCCAAGGTCCTTGAACTGTTTTACCAGTGATCTGTCACTCCTCCCTACTTGCATACCAAGCAGTCGGGTATTCGTCTCTTTTAGACGGTCAATAGTTATAACTTAAGACTTCAAACTCCAGAACTCACTCATATCATACATAAATTATATTCTTTCACAAAGATTCACGATTATGAGAACCTTTCAAACTCAAAACTTGAAAAAACTTACACATACAATTATATATCTAACAACCCACTTACAACTCATATGGTAGTTTTCCCTCTATCTGATAACTCGCTATGACTTCGAATAAGAATCTACGATTGCAGAATGCATTTCCAATCGGACATCAAAGCCGGTCAAATAGACGTCCAAAGACAAGAGTACGACGCCCCTAAGTCCTGCTACCCGCAAACGATGTCCATATAGTTCCATACTCAACTGTGTCTACAGAACCTATAATCTTAAGCTTTGATACCAAATTATAACACCCCACTCCCTAAGAGGATAAATAATCATACTTGGAGTGGTGCGACACAGCTTACCTAATTCACGATTACTATAGTAGTAATAAGGGATGCACTCCGCATTGCCCAAAAAGCATTTAAATCATTTAATTAGTCCATAAGTTTCATATATATGCCACCATGGGATCCTCCATCCCTATATATAAAGAGTAAGCCAAACTATGGGATACTTAACTCCAACCATAATTACAAACATGGTAATCATCTGTTTAATATTACAACCCAAATATGGAACTCATACAAAAAGATTCTCTTTTCTTAAAAGATCATCCTCCTGGCACTAGTGGACCAAAAGTCTACCCCAAACTATAATCTGCAAGTACAAAGGTTACAGGAGAGTGGGCTTAACATTAAAATAAAATAAGATATAAAACATTTTCCCCATAAAGCATTTAATAGAAAAGCAACATTACACACAAAGATAAGAATAGTTTTCATCATTCTGAAGCATCATACTTTGAAATACATTTATCAAAATATTTGAATAAACTCAACATCCACGTGTTATATTTCCAGAAACATTTATATATAACACAAAACACCCAACTCACGTTTTATAGTGCCCAAGTAGTTATTTAACCTCACGACCAGAAGTTCTGACGGTACCTTTACCTCAATCACAACGCACTTTCATTTGAGTGGCCAGTATGATGGGCCACTTATTTAAACAGCAGTGGTAAGTGAAACATGTCCACCACTAGACCACCGCCCAACTTAGGCCCTACAAATATGACAACCACTATTGGGCTACGCCCCCAACGGGGTTAAATCTTTTCACCACTGGACCTCCGCTCAATTTAGGAGCAATGCCTTTAAGACTACTAAACACCCACACAAGGGGCAATGCCTTTAATGCTACCAAATGCCCATACAAGAGGTCCACTCGGGACGGTTACCGCCTAAAACTTGGCTCACTAGCACGCAAACATATAACATCATCTAATGACCAAGTAGTCGTTTAACCTCAGGATCAGGAGTTCCGACGGTACTGTTACCTCAACCACAATGCACTTTCATTTGAGTGGCAAGTGTGAGGGCCACTCAATATAACACTAGTGGAAAGTGCCACATGTCTAACACTGGACCACCGCCCAACTTAGGGGCTACAAATATAATAACCACTTTTGGTCTACGCCCCCATCGGGGCTTGTCCACCACTAGACCTCCGCCCACACAAGGGGTAATGCCTTTCAGGCTACAACAATGACCACTTTTGGGCTCTGCCCCCAATGGAGCTTGGGATGGTTACCCACATTAACTTGGCACTTTTCGAAAAAAATATATTTTTAAGAAAATATATTTCACACGTATACAAGCAATACATGTTCAGGTTCGTTATATAAAAGAGAAACCATTTTCTAACCATACAAGCCACACATGCTCAAACACACTTTTCACAAAGCTCTTTCACAAAGATGGTGAGAAATGCATAACACCAAAATATGCTTATAAATGTATATAAAATATTTTAGAACATACTAGTCATTATGATTCGACTAGTCACTCTCACATGATTTTCGTATCTCAAGGATCACCTCTTAAAACTTGAGGCGTCGTCCCACCATCCGCAGTTATCCATCCGGGAGCTAGAGTCATCACAACTCATGAATGAGTATCAACTCATACCTCATATGCCTCCTAAGATCTTATATCTTAGACCCCATAATCATCTTATGATTCTTAGTTCCACTTAGAACACCACATCTTTTGTTTTGTAAGTATTTTCCCATCCTACCATGCTTGGTAAATTCATTTTAATATGTTAAACCTTTATAATAAATTCTGATAAGATTTCAGAAGTTAGATTTGAATGTTATCTACATCTTTCATGAAGAAACCTAAGGCCAAAGGTAGCCATAAAGGCTCCAAAACACAGTTGGAAGAAAGCTATTTCGCCACTTTGGGTTGACTCAAACATGGATTGGGTCGACTCACATGCCTCAAGGTCGACACACTACATCTCTTGGTCGACACACGTCCATGCCTGAAGAAAAAAACCGAGAGCCATACACTTTGAGCCGACTCACAGACCATTTGGGTTGACTCGGGATGCTCACAGGTGGGTTGGGTCGATGCAAGAGTTGATGTATATCAACTCATGTGCGCTTTGAGCCAACTTGGGTCGACTCAAGGACCACTTAGGTCGACTCAGGGCCTCACGTGAAAAAGAAATAGAAAGCAAACAACTTAGTCAACACACAACCAATACTATGTGGACTCATGGTCTCGACTAATAGAGAAACCGATAGGGAAAAAGTTTGGGTCGGCACATAGGAGTTTTGGATCGACTCACCTCCACGCCTGTTAAAGAAACAAAGAGCAACACCACTTTGGTCGACTCACAGCTTACGTAGTTCGACCCATCTCCTCACCTGAGAGAGATACAAAAAGCATAGTCTTTTGGGTCGACTCACAAGATCTCATGGGTCAACCCACCATCACATAAAATGGTACTCTATTTTTCGATGCTCTGTTCTAAGGCTCTGTTTGGGGGGGAAATATGGTTTTAGGTCCAAAACTCTCAAAACCTATTACATCCATCCTCCTCCTTCCTCCAAAACCTATACATGCATACTTCCAACACCTCTTAAAGGTCATGTTTATGATTATTAAGAAATTAACTCCCGATTTCTTCCATTAATGAACTCAAAAATGGATACAAGGAAGACCCATACACATGCATGTACAAAAAACTCAAAAGAACACCATAGGGGGTTTTCTTCCCTTAACAAAAGGGATAGATATCTACCTTTCGAAGATGATGGCAGATAAGGCTTCTTCCTTCACCGATCTCCTCTCACTAGGTCTTGTACATCCAAAACCAGCTCCCAAAATGTTGGGATATCGAGGACTACAAGAACGCCTCAGGGATTTCCAACACCTCTTCTCCTCCTCTTCTCCTCCTCTGATTCTGGTGTGAGATCATTCTCAATCTTAGCATCAACACCTTTGCCTCTCCATGAATTCCCCAAATTGCCTTCTCTCTCTCTCTAGAATATAGGCAAACTCTTGAGAACAAATCTCATCTTTCTCTTAAAAGGGGTTCTCGATCAGAAGGAGAAAGGAAGGGATTCATACATCCCCATCCAACTCCTATCAGGTAATGATGGAAGCATAGGGTGATGGGACAAGACATAGTGATTAGGGTTAAATCCCCTGTGGGATCCCCTTTCTCTAACACTCCACATCCAGCACCTCTTAACCCTTCAAAAGCATTCTAATTTTTGGGATTAAAATTACTTTAGCAATAAATGCACTTTTAGTCGTTTTATTTTTTGGATTAAGAATTAATTCTCGTTAATATTTTGATTAAAGAATTGGGTCCTTTTTATATTTATATTTTTGATTTCATCAATTATCTTGGCCATAATCCAAACAAAACCTCTCTTTGTGTCTGAAACAAGATTAATTCTCTTTAAGATTTTCATTTAAAAATATGAAATGTTACATTCTCCCCCCTTAAAGAATTTTTGTCCCGAAATTTAAGCGTATCCATTACTCCTTAGGTGAAGAAATTCTCAACACCTCATCCTTTCTTTTCCAAAATGTTCCCCATACCTTTCCACATCACTGCTTAGACTCCAAAGGTCCTAGAATCCAACCTTGATCATTATTTCCTTTGTACACTAGAAACGAAAATGTATCAATTCCAATTAATACAAAATAAATGTATATCTTCCTTCTTTTCCCTTGTCTTGCCTTGAGATAGATGATCTATAATCCACAATCTTCTTGCTCCCAACGGATGATGCTACAGAAGTTCCTTGTTGTACGCACTGCGTGGATATATGTCCCTGTTCTCCACATCGATAACATATAACAACTCTCTTCTCTAGGATTGGATAATCCCTCAGAAAGTGTCTAGATGCTCCACATCGATAGCATCTTGTAACTCTACCGCTTCTGCTTGACATCTCCTTGTTCGGCTGATCACTTCCACATCCCAAAACTTTGGCTACCATTTGGTAAATCTGCTGATGAGAGAATTGTGTCTCTTGTCCACTCTTCATAGGATAGCTCTTCTCACTTTTACTATCCATAGAACTTCCAAGCTTGTGCTTTGTGGACCGTTCCCATCTACTAGCAGCTTTACCCACATCATTCTCTATCATTCTTGATTTGTTCACCAGATTTGCATAACTACTGATCTCCAAAACTGTTAACCTAGTTCTGATCACGTAATCCAGTCCTTTCTGAAACCTTTTACACTTAGCTTCCTCATTTTGAACCAAGTGTGCTTCATATCGTGACAACTCAATGAAGTTCATCTCGTATTCTACCATGCTCATCTTCCCTTAAGTCAAGTCTATGAATTCTTGCTCTTTCTCATACTTATATGTCACAAGTTTGTATTGCTCCTCAAATGCTTTTGAAAAACAAGCCCAAGAGATTCTTTGTGGCATAGGGGGCTCTACAACAGGAATACGCAACTTCATCAATCTTTCCGTTGCTTCACATTAATTGTAAGCCCCACCTCAAAACATAAAGGAAATGAGGTTAACTCGGTCATCCTCCACTACTCCAAGCCTATCAAGAATGTGCACTGTATCTTTTAGCCAGCACTCAGCCTCAGCGAGATCGGTTGTCCCGTTATAGTCCTTGGCTCCAATATCCCTGAATTGCTTTACCATAAGTTTATCACTGCTTTTCACTTGCATACTAAGCAGCCTGGTATTGGTCTCAGTTAGTCGGGCAATAGCTTCTAAGATTCTCATAATCTGGTCAGCCCGATCAGGTTACCCTGCTTGCTTAGGCACTCCTAGCTCATCCCCGCCTTGTTGCTCTGGGGAAAAAGATACTTCCTCATAATTCTCCATACTCATACATAACAAATGAGAATTGTTATTACTTCTGGGCTCAAACAATAGCTCAAACTTTGGAGCTCATTTATGACTACTCATAAACTTTTAGGGAAAACATCTATTTTCATATGCATAAAGTAATACCATCTCAAAAATTTCACCTTTATAATGAAACCTTTAACACCCAACACGTGTTATACACATATAATGTCTACATGTGATACCAGTCAAACCTGGTACTAAGAACAACTCATCCATTCCAAGAAATTTCCACCGCATATGTTGCCCATTCAAAACATGGCAACATTAAATTCACTGCGTGGCTAAACCATATGCAAAGGTTATTCGACAACCCTTCGTTATGTTTTTTTTCTTAAACTTATCTCCTCTTTTCTCAACTCCTTACTTCTCCTCTAGAGAGGACTCACATTGTGGACATTACTTATTCAAAGTTTTTAGTTGATTGAAAACAACTTCTTTACTTTTCGTACGGCATCTCACCTTTCTGGTGCGTTCAAGATTTCCAGAGATCACTGTCTCCAACCCGAGCTTGACCTCGTCTTTCATAATCACATTATTTATGAAATATAAGTTCTCATAACGATCCTATCTCTTTATTCTTTCCATTTACTTCTTGTATTTTACAGCACATTCTTGTTACCTATTTTCTCCAATTCATCCCTCAAACACTTTGTTCTAATTTCCAATGAAGTGACAACACTACTCATAAACTTTAGGGAATAATCTTCATTTTTCAAACATATGTAAAACATATCACTATCTTCAAGAATCTCGTCTCTATCATGAAACTTATGACATCCAATGCATACTAGACGTATACGATGTCTAAGTGCTATACTACCAGGTCTTTCTATTAAAATTATTTCACCTGTTTCAAGAAACTTCACTTAGAATATTCCTTTTTACTCTTTATCCATCTTAACATTTAATTCCTTTCATTATCAACATTATACCATCTTTACTCTAAGGGGGATAAACCTCCTCATTCAACCCAACGTGCAAGGTCCATATTCCAACCTATGTTCAGCATATAAACATCACGCTAATACAAGGAACGCGCGCCATGTATAAACATATTGGACTAAAAATCTAATCACTAAACCGAACCTCTCACTTTAACCAACTCGCTTAACGTAATGGGAATAACATTCCCAAAACTATAACTTTTTTAACTTTCGAAAGGATAATTATATCCATCAAAACCTCCCACTCAACAAGTAGGTTCGCCTAGCTTACTAGGGTCATCCTTTCACCACCAAAACCATATCCTCAAATCGAAGCTCCATTCATTATGGCTTCCTTCTCGAGTTTTCAAGCTCATACAATCCATCAGGATTATCATTCTAACCTCAACAACCCACTTCGAATAACATTCTGTATACTTGGAACTTTCACCTCAAGTCCTCAAACTCATCCAAAATATTAGGGTAATCTCCCTAACACAATAACCACAGTTCGTTCATTCATAGAACCTTCTTCTCAGCCTAACAAAACTACCTAGACCGCTAGGGCTATCTCTCCAATCAAATTCAATTTCTTAGACTTCTAATTAGAATCAACGTTGTGTACTGTGGGGACCCACCCTCTCATCGCCCCGCGCCTCCCCCGAAAAGGAGGGGACGGACAGGGGAGGATAGTTTTTCCACCAAAATGCGCGCCCTATGATGGGTCTGAGGACCGCGCGATTTTTTCAGAGTCGCCACTTGGTTTTAG
>JAUTBS010178051.1:0-11983 GCA_032361285.1 Aequorea victoria | reverse complement strand
CTAACAAGTAAATCTATTTTCTTATCTTTTACTTGATTAGTTCCCTCATGTGCAACTTGTAACATGTCCCAAACATGCTTAGCATTATCACATCCTTGAATTCGATTGAATTCATCGGGACCAAGAGCACAATGTAAAAAATTCATAACTTTGGCGTTTGTTTGCAACATTCGCCAATCATTATCATTATATTTATTTTCTGGTTTAGGATGGATTTTGCCTCAATAATTATACTAGAGGTGAGAGGTTCATTGACAATGACTCTCCATGTAGCCATGTCTTGTGATTGAATAAAGAATATCATCCTAGTTTTCTAATAAGTATAATGAGACCCATTAAAAAGTGGAGGTCTATAAGCGGATTGGCCTTAGGCCAAAGTGCAAGATTAGTTTATGTTTGCCATAAGATATGTTGTATGATATTAAGCCTAATAAAATCAGAACCACGCTCTGATACCAATTGTAGACTCTAAGGTTCACTTAGATCTTCTAGTTTGATTAACTAGAATCAACCCAAAGCTGGGGTGAATGGGTTGATGACAAACTTTTAAATCCTTTTTAATTCTTTTAAAAATATCAAGTTAATGCAGCGGAAATTAAAACAATATAAAGAACTAAAAATAAAGAGTTTAAGGGAAGAGGGATGCAAACGAGATTTATAGTGGTTCGGTCAACTTGATCTACGTACACTCTCCAAGAGCCTTGGAAATTTACTATCGGATTCTCCAATGGGTGAATCAAAACCACTAATGTCGACCTCTTTATAGGCAAGGCGAAACCTCTTATTCTTTACAGGCGAATAGAAGCCTAATATTCTTCAAGGAGAATCGAAGCCTATTCTTCTTGAGTTGGTGAAGAGAAACCAGGATCTCTTTTTGTAGTTGAGATGTTGTGAGGATGATGATCTCCTTTGTGAGATGATTACCGCAATGTAGCTCACTTACAATACGCACTCTCTCTCAAAATGATTTACAATCAAAGAAATAAAGAAGAGATGAAGATATTCAGAAGAAGTTCTGAATAGAAAAACAGAGCATAAGCTCTTTAGCACAGTGATATTAGATCTGAGAGTATTTCTTTTGTATTGATCCTTTATCCTTTTTCTTGCATCACTATTCTGATCTTCAAAGATGGTATTTAAACCTGGGATCAAGAATAGAGCCGTTGGAGAGGAAAAGCTATCTGTTGCATCATTTGTTGCTCAAAAAAATTAGCCGTTGGACGCTTCAACATTTTGTCTTTTTCCCGCAGGTGTCGACACAAACAACCCTAGGTGTCGACACAACAGATCTGGGCAGCACTGGTGTCGACACAAACTTCTGAGGTGTCGACACTTTCTTTGTGTTTTAGGTTTTCAAAAAGTTAGTTCCCACGAGAAGCTCTAAGGTGTCGACCATTTCTTCATTGGTGTCGACCCTTCCTTTGATTTTTCTGAAACTCAAAAAGTTGATGCCCACTGCAAGCTTCAAGATGTCGACCCTTCTGCTGGAACATCTTAGTGAAGTATCGACACAATCATGTGTGGGTGTTGACCATTTCAACTGAAGAATCTAGGTGTCGACCTTTTCTAATGTAAGTGTCGACTCATCCCTTCTTGTCTTCAAAAGCTGGGATGCGCTTCCTTCAGGTGTCGACTCAAACCTTCCTAGGTGTCGACCCTTTGCTTCTTTGCTTTTGATTTCTTTTGCAATGCAGCTTTCTTCTTGGGCTTGGCTATCTCCAAAAGTCTTCTACATCTTCAATGCATTCTCTTGACTTTTTGCTGGAGTCTTGGGTTATAAAAAAATTATTAATCCTGAAAAAGATTTTCTCATAGACAGACAAGTCATTAGGATAATCAAGAATATTTTGCTAACAATCTCCCAATTATTTAAATCAATTATGCTATAATGTTAAATCATGATGCACAAACAATATTAATTTATCAAATTATTTTGGCTAACAAACTCCTAAAATATGAAATCAATGTGTTGTTAAGTCAAAACTAAATAAGCAAACTTAAAGGCTTGATTGAAAAAAATTTAGGCTAACAGTAATATTTTTTTCTCAGATATAATGGGCAGTTCTTTCAATTCTCTCACTTCGATATTAAAAAAAAAAACTAACTGGTCCTATCGACTTTGTTGGACACAGTTTTGTTAATATAATTTTGAAATTCTCTGTCGTCAGGACATTGCCAAGTCTATCAGGATTATGAGGAAAAAAATTTGCTGGTATCTATGCTTAAGTCTATCAGGATTCTTTTATCTATTACCGCTCATTTTGATTACGAAATTTAGCAAATAAATCTCAAGACTGTATTTTTTAATGGAAATCTTAACGAGTTTATCTATATGATGCAGCCAGATGGTTTCATAGCAAGTAACAAAGAGAGTAAGATATGCAAGCTATAAAGATCTATTTATGAATCTAAGCAAGCATTCAGGTCTTGGAACATCCAATTTGATGAGGCAATCAACTCTTTTGTTTTTTATCAATATCCGGATGAAACTTGTGTGTACAAAAAAGTTAACAGAAGCGTAGTGATATTTCTTGTACTTGATGTGGATGATATACTTCTCATCGATAATGATGTGGGAGTATTGTCTGACGTAAAGGTGTGGTTGTCAAGACAGTTCGATATGAAGAAATTAGAAAAAACCAGTCACATCCTTAGGATCAAACTTATGCAAGATCGGGGTAAAAGGATATTAGATTTATTCGAAACATTTTATATCGATAATGTTCTCGCCAGGTTTAGCATGCAGGATTCTAAGATTTTTTTTTTTTTAGGCATGAAATCAATCTATTTAAGGATCAGTGTCCTAAAACACCTGATCAGATAAAAAGGATGAAAGGCATTCCCTATGCTTCGGCAATCGAAAGGCTCATGCATGGCATGCTATGTACTAGACCTGATATATGTTTCGTCGATTGGCATGGTTAATAGATTTCAGTCTAATCTAGGCAAAGAACATTTGACAACGGTAAAGCACATTCTCAAGTATTTGAAAAAAATTAGAGATTATGTGATGGTTTACCAGGTTGAGAGTCTTATACCCATTGGGTACATTGACTCAGATTTTCAATCGGATAGAAAATCCAGTAAGTATTACCTGATTTCAGAGATCGATCAGATAGGTGATATAGTTGTAACCAAGATTGTATCAGCAAATAACTTGGTAGATCATTTGCGAATAGCCTAACAGTTAATAATTTCAATAGTCACGTAGAGGGTCTAGGTTTGAGATATGTGGATATATGACTTTAATAAAAAGTGAAAAAATGTTAGGATTTTTATATAAAATCAGTTTAAGACATTTTATATTATTCTTATTAATAATATTTGGATTGTCCTAACCCGTTTATATCTGTATTTTTAGAAAATGTATTTTTATTATTTATAATTAAAATACAGAATATCGATAATTATATACAATAGAAATTCTAGTAAGTCGAGTTTGACTTACTTACAGAAGATCAGAAGTTCATGTATTGTATAATTATATTAGCTGACAACCTAGATAAAATTGACATCTTATCTGTATAGCTGCGAACACAATCTCAGTGATTTATCTTAATCATATGAATTTATACGATAATTTAAGTGAGATTGTGTTCGGTACACCATAAATGTATTGAACAGGACCAAATGTGAAATTAAAGTACATATATTGACATGATCGGACTTGTACAATTTCACGATTTACTCGAGAACTTATAGATTCTTAATCCCAAAAAATATTGAATGCTGACGTATTTTAATATCTTATTACTTTAAATTATTTACGGGCGAAATTCAATCTTATTATTTCAATAGACCATGTAATTTGGGTAATAAATATTATAATATGATCATTGTTATATTTTAGACGAATTCATATCCAGAATAATTATGAATTGTAATACTGATTTGATAAATTCATAAATTTTGTTACTACCAGTAAACATGATCAATAGATTATTAATTTAATTCGGTAGTATATCAATTAAGTTGAATTTGGTAATCAACGATTATAGATGTTAGTGAAATTAAATTGTCAGTAATTAAATTTTACTAAGCGGGTATTGAAAACTTAACACGGAGAATTATATTATTTTCTATATAACTCGGCAAACAAGAACTCTTATCGTAATGATCTGAGATAATTAAATTGAAGTGCAGTTATAATTATTTAGTAGAATTAATTACAATTAAAAGAATTAGAAATATATCATGGTGTGCTGATATGTAATTCTTTAATTCTTTTGAAAGTCAATTTAATTATTATCCTTTGGTTCCCAGTGTAGTCTATAATTACAGATCATATCTCTCTCCTCTACTTGACGTAATCTATAAATATGTGATTTATGTTCATATTTTTAATATTAGGGTTAGAGTTTTGAGAGATCAAAAATAGAGAGAGATGCGGTAGCCAGTTTTGGTAACAACTCACAAAGTCTCAATAGATCGGGCAATAGAATCATACACTGGAAGATTCGAGATTGTAATACTGATTCAAATATACCAAAATTAAAAGATATTTTTTTTAAACTCCGGATAATCAATAAATTAATTCGTATTAATGATCTAATTTAAGATCCGTATGCGATTTTCTATAAAAATCGAATAATCGGTATCAGATGCAACGATTGTGATTAAATTTTAATAAGAATTATATGTTGTCCAATATTAATCCAGTTATTGATCTGCGTAAATGTTATATCTAAAATTACACGTTTTGATAGAGAATGATTTGCATTAAATTCTCCGTTTATGACCTTATTATTTATTTTTTATTTGAATTCTATAATAGTTTGAATCGCAGATATTTGTAATAATTAACTTTATTATGATAGATGCGAGATTGTTATTTTTTTCATTAATATAATCTGATCAGAGAAACGAAGAACCAAGCAAAAAAGAAAATAAAATAAAAAAAAAACTGAAGCAGAGCAGAGTTCCATCAATGGCGGCATCTTCAGTTATATATATAATATTTATGTATATTTATGGAAGTGGATGAATCAACTTTGACTAAGAAAGAAGAAGGCAGGGGATATATATATATAATTCAGTACAGATGCACACTGCATCAAAAACCAACAGCTTTTGTAAATATATATATACATCAGCGTCGCCATCATCAGGGGATTCTATATATATATATACCTGCTGGAATCTTCATCAACCTAGATAACATGGGTGCTTGTGTTATATATATATATGTGTGTGTGTGTGTGTGTGTGTGTGTGTTTCGGAGGATTGCAATCTGGAAACAAGAAAGGCAGGAGAAGCAAGCTGCGAGCGCTGGAACTCAGGCGGTGGTGGCGCGGCTCGACGGGGGTGGCGCTGGCTTGGGCCAACTGCGCGGAGGCGCAGGGGCGAGGCATGAAGGCGCGCCGGGACACCGCCGGCAGTGGGCAGGTGGCGCGCGGTGGCTGAGGCATGGCGCAGGGCAGTGGCGGCTGAAGGCTGGAACCCTAGAATTTTGCTGTGTGAAGAGCTACTAGAAAGATGCAAAGGGCTGGCGGCTGTGGGGTAAATAAAAATCCTAAATGCATTTTTGCTGATTTTTGCTAAGAATCTAACGCGTTAAGCATAAGTGTTTAAAATAACTTTTTTTTTTTTTGGATGATTTTTCGTAAGAATCTAACAAGTCAAGCATCAAGTGTTTAAAATAATTTTCAACCAACAATCATATATTTATTCTACACTCATATAATTATTTTTTTTACGATTGGGAGTTTTGACGATTCTATTACCTCAATTAAGACTCACTACAATAGAGTGATGGATAAGAGTGACACTCTTTATTACGAGTGGTAGGTGCTAACAATTCGAGTATAGCTCGCAAAACCTTTAAGGTAACAACTCGGTAAAGCCGCAACAACTCAGACAAAATTCGCAACAACTCAGAATGGTTACCAGCAACAATTTGACACTTTCAAATAAAAAATATTATCATTCTAAATTTGATAAAATATTCTTTCATAATATGCATCAGAACTTTCTCAGTTCTTGCAATGTATCTATCACCTTTGTTGATCAAAACCATTATAATTTCAACATAAGAAAATTTCTTACAAAAGGTATACATAAATTCATAAACTATTCAATGGTATCAAAACATTTCAATCATTATATTTTATTATAACATAGCTAGCCACTCTCACCTGATTTGAATATTATAAGATCTACCTCTTTTAAACCTAAAAATGTCGCTCCTCTGTCCGCGGCTACCCTTTCGAGACTTACGTTTCATAAACACCCATGAATAAGAATTGACTTATTTCTCATATGTATTTAATTATGAGAATATTTATTCCTTAATGTCCTTTACATGAATCTAAGATGACCCATACCTTTAGGGTTGAAATCTTTTTCCCCACGGGTTCTTAAGACCCAACTTCTTACCTCATTGGTTTAAAAAAACAATTGAATTTTTATTATTTTAATAATACTCTTGTATATGTTAATCATTGATTAGATCTTCTAAGAACTCAAATTCTTAAACTTAGGCACTTAGTTCATCTTGGAACATTATTTTTCTTAATTTATTTTCAAATTTTAATTTATGCCCCACACATTTTAAAATTGTTTAGAAATATCAAACCTTTATACAAGATTATACAAAATTTATAGAAGTTAGATCTGGATGTTATCTAAGTCTTTTATGAATAAACGGAAGCTCAGACGTCAACAGAAAGTGGTCTAAAAATTCATGAAAGACAGAGTGTCTAAAGATGTACCTGTTTCGAAAAATCCGATTTTCTCAAAATATGTCCAATAAAAGTGAGTTTTAAAATTTTTGGATGACAGCAGACTCATACACATTTCTTTCCATATATAGCTCATCAGTAGGGGATGTTTTTGGAATTTACTAAAATTTCTCAAAAGTCACTGTTTTGCTGCCATTAAAACATAGAATGTTCAAAAATGGCATAAGGGTTTTAAAATATATTTTTGGGTCTAACCAAAAATCATACATACTCATGACATGTCAAAATAACACTTTCCAAAATATATTTTTATTTAGGACATGTTTGGGTACCACAAAATTTTATGAGACGAGTGTTATGGTCACTGTTTTGTCCTTTTTCAAAGGGGTTTCTTACTTTCATCATCTCCCTTTCCTCTTACACATGCATGCATTATTTATAGTCATATTAAGATCACTTTATATGTCATGTTAACCATTTTTATTAATTTTTCTATAGGTTTCAACTATTTACTTTAACATGTTCTTAAATCAAGAAAGTTTTTTTTCTTAGATTCAAGGTTCTCCTTGTGTGTTCTTCCATGGTCTTATCTTCTTTCATTTGAAAGAGGTATGAAAGGATTCTATAATTTTGATAAGAGAGTTTTAAGAACTCTTACTTGATAATTCTTGGTTGTGAGTTGGAATATCAAAATTGTTCTTTCTTTTCTTCTTTCTTTCTTTTTCTTTTCTTTCCTTCCTTCTTTCTTATTATTTTCTACTTCTTTTCCCTCTACTCTTCCCACTAAGCTCACCTAAGTTTTAGAGAGATATTGGAGGCTTTCAAATATTTTGTTTTTGTTAGGAGAAGACCCCTTTTTATAAGCGAAAATTCTAAAGTGAAAAGATATTTTTGTGTCTCATCTTAATCATTCAACTAGCCACCCATCCCATCATGTAAGACATGTGACGTCCCAAAAATTCAGTTCGTCAAGAGACGTAATTATAGTACATAGGGTTATTCTAACATCAAATATCAATCATAATTTAATATTTATTATAAGATAATAATATTTTTATTTTCACACATTACACAACCTATTTAAACTGTATATTACATCCCGACAAAAATTAAAGAGATTGTATCATATGATCTAATCTTTCGGTGCAGTCGCCGCGGTATCATGTGAGCCATGGCTCTATGAATTCTTCGGTGAATTCTTCTGCCATTACTTCGTCTTTATTTTCTGGCATGAAACGCTATGAGCTGCAAAGTTCAGAAAAAAAACTCTCAAAACTCAATATTTCTAACACATAATACATGGCAATAACTTATAACAATGTATGATATGCATGTTGACAAAATTCTAATTCATGACGAGGAATCCTTTACGCCGAAAGAATCACACTACCCAAACACACAAGTTATCCCGATCCAATTTCCCATAAGTAGCTCTATGACCCACAGCGAGTTAGATACTCCACCGGTTCATATGAGTCCCTGACTTGAATCAATCGTTAGACTTTTCATAACTTTTGCAACAGAACACCCAAAGCATCATGATCCAGGTTCTCCATTGGTGGTCACTATGACTCATATTAGGTTAAATACCCATCGATTCATATAAGCCCCCGACTTGAACCGATCTTAAGACTCACCTTGTCACACTATGTCCCGTAGTGAGTTACATACTCTACTAGTTCATAAATTCTCCAAGGGCGATGGGGTACAACCAGGCTAAGAGTTTGAACTCAGTTCACTGCCAACCTTGCCCCGAAACCTCCACCCTAACGTGTCCTGATGTAGTGGCACGTGTTAAGTTCATAAGTCAGACTCGATGTACCAAAACAACAACCGTACCCATCACAAAGTTATATCATGGAAGGAAAACCAACTCAATCCAACAAAAAGAAATATAACCAAGTCACAAACCATATATGCACTTGTCCAACACAACAATATTACATCAAGAAACAAACCTAGCCGAGCTAGACACAATGTGTGTAACCCCACCCAAAACTTAGACCATGCATGATAGATGTTATAACACTAGACTAAAGATCATACAATATTTAACTTAGTCGTAAAAACTCATTAATAAACATGGGTGATGTTGAATAGAAACAAACATGTCATAGGAGTAGGTAATGACTTAAACACAATACTTTCTATCAAAACTCAGAATTATAAAATCTACCACAGTACTTCCAAAATACTTTACAAATACTACACCTCACTGGAAAATTCTAAAAATTTACCGAGAGATATATTATTGTGTTATCTAAACTTTCTATGAAGAAACCAATAACTGGTTGAGAACAGAAAAGGGGTTACAAATTCATACAAACAATTCTGTCGAAAAAGGAGCCTGTTTGGGAGAATCAGAATATCTCAAAATATACCCAATTAAAATGAGTTTTATAAATTTTGGGTGAAACTAAACCCATAGAGATTTATTTTCATATATGGATCATTTCAAGGTGATGTTTCTAAAAGATTCTATAGATGTTCAAAGTTGGCTATTTTGCTGCCTCACTGTCACAGAAATTTTAAAAAAAATGGCATAGAAATTCAAAAATATATTTTTGGGTCCAACCAAAAATCACACACACACAATACATCCTCAGGTGACTCTGTTTGAAATAAATTTTAATTTTGAAGATATTGTCTTCACACGAAAATTCCCAAGATGACCTAGAAACCACACTGTTTTGAGGCATTTCCAACATTCACACTCAATCATCATATCCCTCCTATTTTAGCATATCCAAAGCATGTATAAACACATTATAGAAACACAATATATTTTTTATAAGGTACCAATCATCTCTTACATTATTTGTTTTTTTTCTTTGATCATTAAAAATTTTCTCTATAACAAGGTTTCATACTTTCTTTTCTTGTTTTCTTGGTTTATCTTCATTCTTGTTCATACTTATTTTATATTAGAGATCCACAAGATCAGGGATTTTCCTGATTTCTCTTCTCGAATCCCTCATCTTTCCAACTCAAGACTTATCAAATAGGAAGAGATGACGCAGACCTTCCATTTAAAACTCCTTCTGCCACAGCTGTCATACCAACTGGTTTTCTATTCCTTTTCTTTATTTCTTATTATTTCTTCTTCCCTTAATTAATTCAGTTAATTAGGTATTAACAGAATAATTTATTTCCTCCAATTGAAGTTTTATAATTTTTAATTAATCTTCATATTTCGGACTACCTCTTTTATTTTTATTTTTAGTTAATTAATTTTTTATTTAATTTATTTATTTATTAATTACTTAGTTGAATTCTAGAATTAATAATTAGTTTTAAAAAAAATTAAATTTTGCTGGGTTTTACAGGTATCTTTGTGTCGACTCATTCTTCTCTGGTGTCGACTCAAAGGTCTGATGCTGCTTGGAAGGTGTCGACTCAACCTTCTTGGGTGTCGACTCATACCTTCTATCCCTTTGATTTCTGAAATTCAACCTTTTTCTCAGGCTTAGTAATCTCCAAAAGTCTTCTACATATTCAATGTATTCTCTTGACTTTTTGCTGTACTTTGACCTTCAAAAAAATTTGAATAATCTTGAAAATATTTTCTCATTGTACAGACAAATCATTAGGATAATCAAATTAATTATGTTGTTATTTAAAACACATAATGCACAGACAAGCAAACGATAATGATTATCAAATCAATGTGGCTAACAATCTCTCAAAGATAATCAAATTAATATGTTGTAATGTCAAAACCAAATTTGAAACTTGATTGAAAACCCTTTAGGCTAACACAAATGACGTTCTCCAGTTCACTCCGAATCTCCAGTTTTCACACAACCTAACACATAAATGTGATTGATGCTTAACTTCACAACTCAAAGAAACTCGTGCATGCTTGTGGAGATGTGCATGTGAGGTCATTCCCCTCTTCAATACCTCATTTTTAACAAATCTTGGTATCCTCATGGTCCCCAAGATCCCTAACTTAGGTTTAGATAGTTAGATTTGCTTAAAGCCTCTTTGAATCATATTTTTTCTTTATTTTCAGATTCTGTCCCACCCATTTAAAATTCGTTTTAAAATATTAAAACTTCTAAAAAAATTACAGAGGCTATACTAGGATGCCTCCTAAATGTTTTATGTAGAACTCGAGATCCAGATCTCAAGAGAAAGGGCTCTAAAAATTCTTAAGAAAGAATTTTTCCAAAAATGTTAGTGTTTGGGAGAATTCTATTTTCTCCAAATGCGTCCAATGTAAGTGAGGTTTATCAATTTTGGGTGAAACTAAACCCATATAACTTTCTTTTCATATATGCCTCATCTCTAGAGGAGTTTTTTGGAATTAACTAAAATTGTTCAAAGTGGACTGTTCTTCTGCCATTTCGATACATAATGTTTAAAAATGGAAAAGGGGTTCTAAAATATATTTTTGGGTCTAACCAAAAATCAAACATGTTCATGACATGCTAAAGTAGGCTCTGTTTGGATAGCATAAAGAATCTGAGATGAGATTTTGAGCCATTATTTTGTCCTTTCCATGAGGTTTTCCACTTTCCTTTTCTTTTTTACACTCTTACCCATGCAAGAATTATTCTTAACCATCTTAAAATCACTTCATGTGTTATGTTATCAATTTTTACTAATTTTTTCATAGGTCTCAACTTATTACTCAATCATGATCTCAAATCAAAAAAGCTCCTCTTTCTTAGATTCAAGATCATTCTTTTGTATTCTTTCATGTTCTTATCTTCTTTTGTTTTGAAGAGAGATGAGAGGTGTGAGATGATTAATGATCTTAAAAATGATGAGATTAAAAGCTACTTACTTGACAGCTCTTTGTTATTGATTTGAAGAACTTAATGTTAGAGTTCTTCATTTTCTTCCTCTTCCTTTCTTTCTTCTTCTTTTCTTTCTCTCCTTCTTCCTTCTCTTTTTCTTCCTTCTCTTTTCTCTCCTCTCTTCTCTCTTCTCTCTTCTCTCCTTCTCCCCACCGAGATCTAGAGTGAGAAAGACTTTGAGAAAATAAGTTTTTTTGGAAAAAAGGCACTTATTTATAGCCAAAAACTTGAAGGTGAAAAGATATTTTTACCACTCATTTAACTTAATCTTAGTTTCTATTTAACTCAACCAACCTTCTAACTAGGGTTTGTTCTCATTGGTTAGGTTAAATGTTGTCCTAATAATCAACCCAAAGGGGGGTGAATGGATTGTTTGGCAAAACTTAGTATCTTTTTGCAAAACTCTTTATTTGTTAAAAATAGTTGAAGAATTAGATGAATGAGTATGATAGACAAAGAGTTTAAAGGAAAGAGATACAAACAGAATTTATAGTGGTT
>JAUTBS010177940.1:0-11984 GCA_032361285.1 Aequorea victoria | reverse complement strand
GAAATTACCGAATATAAATTAAAAAAATAATAGAATATTTTTATAGTTACAATAAATTTTAAAGAATTATATCTATAAGAATTATATTTCTTAACAAAGTTAGAATTATATTTCTTAAGAACTCAATTTGAAAAGTTAAAATATATTTCTTAATAAATATTATCTAAATAAATAATAGCTATAATACTATAATACTATAATACAAAAATTAAATCTAACCGAATGACGATTTAATTATTGATGAAGCTTCGGTTTTGATCTTAATTCTTGAATCTTGATGTTGCTTTGATCTTTGATCTTGATGAAACTTTAGCCTTTGATAGTTGAGAACTTGAGGCTGGGAGAGAGGTAGAGAGCTTTGACCCTTTGAAAACACTTTAAAGTTGATTAAATTAATTAAGTAAATTTTAAACACAATATATGAAAATTAAGAGAGACTATAGAAATTGAGAGAGATTAAGAGAGTTTGAGTGAATGAAAATAGGGAGAGTGGGTATTTATAGTGAAAAAAGTTAATTTTCAAAATTTAAAAAAAAATAAAAAAAAATAGTCGTTGGTCGGGCTCGGGCCACCCAACGGCTCTCTCATCACAGCCGTCCCATTCGAATAACAAACGATCTGGGCTGTTGAATAAAAAAGAGCCGTTGGGGGCCTTAGGCAGGGTTTCGGGCCACGGGCCAAAAACTAGCCGTTTCATTTTTTTAGGATTTTCGGGCAGGGCTCAGGCCAGGCTACGGGCTCCAAACCCTCGGCCCAAGCCTTTCCAAAGGGCTCGGGCTTGAACAGTGTCGGGCCCGAGCCGGGCCATTTTTACAGGCTTAGCTGGGGATCTTGATTCAAGTAGATCGATGGCAACTTTTGTCTTTAATCTTGCTGGTGGCCTTATTTGCAGGAAGTTTACACTTCAAGATACAGTTGCATTGTCACCCACAAAAACAAAGTATATGGCAGTCACATAAACCTCTCAAGAGACAGTTTGGTTGAAAAGTTTGGTCAATGAACTCGGCATGGTGCAGGATAGTATGTTAATGCATTGTGACAGTCATAGTGCAATTCATTAAGATAAGAATCAGGTATACATCGCAAGGACAAAGCATATTGGTGTGAGCTATCACAGGATTTGAGATGGTTAGCCTCAGGTAATATATCGTTGTCAAAGATTCATACTGATAAGAATGTCTCAAACATGTTGACAAAACTAGTTCCTAGAACTAAGTTCGAGCATTGCTTGGACTTGATTCATGTTTTCATTTGTTGAGAAGATGGAAAGGGTGGTGCACTTTTACCTGGAAAATAGGTGCATTTTTTTGGGACATCGCAAGTTTGTACAGGGTAACTGAAATTCAAGCCAAGGTGGTGATTGTTGAAAGTTGTCTCAAATTTGGAATCTGGAAAATTCCGTCCAGACGGCCCTTGGCCACTGTTCGGATGGCGCAAGGCAGTGGGTAGTCTTTTGCTTTTGGACAAGACCATCCGGACGGGGGCATGGACCGTCCGGACGGAGGTGGCGAGACTTTTCTCGTACGACGTGTTGCCCGCCTCCGTCCGGACGAAGGCTTGGGGCGTCCGGATAGAACATCTGCTGGAGGAACGTTTTGCTAAGTTTTTGTTGTGCGCGGAAGCAATGCACTCACAAGATGATTGATCCAATCAAGATAAGTAGAGATAATCGAGACGAACATACCAACAATATAAGTAAGAATCTAGAACGCAATAAGAACAATAAACACAAAGATATACGTGACTTGGTGATCTGCCTACATCCACGGGTAAAGAGCAAATCAATCCACTATGAATCAATAAGGATTACAATTCTCTCTAACCTCTCTATGATCTTTTTCTCTCTAAAAATCAATCTCTAATGTGTTAACCCTAAAGTACAATAGGGCTCTATTTATAGGGGAAAAGGAAACCAAAAGAAAAATCCCGAAACCCTAATTTTTGAAAATTTATTTCGCGGCGGCGTCCAGGCGCTCGTCCTAGCATCCGGACGTTCGTCACCCGACGAACCTACTGCCCAATTACGTCCAGACGTTTTCTCCCTACGTTCGGAAGCTCTTAACTGCGTCCAAACGTTATGGTTCAGAGACTAAAAAATCTCTTACTGCCCTCGGGCGTCCGGATGTTGGCACGGGCGTCCGGACGCTGGACATGGATTTGAGCCAATTTCAACTATCTCCACCTTGGCACGAATACAAGCCACTCTGTAGAGACTTGTTGACATTCCCTAAAGTCGCACTTCTTTTCCAGGTACGAGTGCTCCACCTTTTTTCATCTTCTCTGACTCAACTACTAGCCATTTAATCTTGTCTGGATTGCTTTTAGCCTTCCTGTCTGAAGTAGGATCTTCACTAACTGTGATTAGAGCAAAACTGATCCTGGCTTCAAAGTCTTGCCGGACTGATGCTTTGTATGTCCTTTTCTCATTTCCCTTTACAACTATATTAGGCTTCTGTTCTTTCAACCGCTTCTGCTACTGCTCTGAACTCGTGTCACAGTCGCCTGACTGTGCTAGTACTATAAGGGTAGCTTCACCTACCACTGTACTCTACCAATCTGTAGAGACGCCCAATTTTCTGCCCTCATGATCACAAGAGATCCCTTGCTGATCTTTAGTGCTCCACCGTTTCTTGTGTACACACAACCCAAAGAATCCAAGACTCCCAAAGAAATCAAATTTTTCTTTAGCCCTGAAACGTGTCCGACATTACCTAAAATCCTAATGATGTCAAATATTCTTATTTTGACTGTACCTATTCCAATGGCTTTGCAAGCAACATCATTCCCCATTAGAACAGTACCACCATCACAGGGTTTATAGGTATCAAACCATTCTTTGTTTGGACACATGGAATGAACAACCAGAATATAAAATCCATACTTTTGAGAGAAAATCCTTACCGGAAGAAACTGAATAGATCTACGTCTTCCTCACTGTTGGAAATATCCTCTGCATAACTGACAGACTCTGACGCCGCTATCTTCTCCTTTCTCTTTTCCTCCACGTGCTAACACTTGTAGTGACCAGCTTTGTGGCAATAGAAGCATTCCACATCCTTTTTCCCAGTCGACTGACTGCTGCTAAAACTATCTCTCCTCGATCTGTTCATGCCTCTGTTTGGCCCTGACTTTGCCACAACCAGGCCCTCTGCACTCGTCTCATCCTCTCTTCATCTTTTCATGTGGTAGGAGAGTACTGATCACTTCCTCAAGTTTCAGCGTCTCCTTACCATACATCAATGTGGTCACAAGATGATCATAGAAGGACGGTAGCGATGTTAGGAGTAAGATCGCCTTATCCTCATCAACTCTCACATCAAATCCTGCCAGTTGAGTAATAAGCATATTAATCACATTTAGATGTTCTAACAGATTTTTATCTTCTCTCATCTGCAGTCCATACAATTGTTTTTTCACGTAAAACTTATTCGTCAGATCTTTCTTCATACATAGGCTTTCTAGCTTCTGTCAGATCGCCTCTGCCGACTCCTCGTCAATGATATTATGAATAACATCGTCGCCTAGACTTAGGAAAATGGCGCTCGCAGCCCTTCCATCAAGATCCTCACAAGCGTCATCATCAAGCTTTGTTGGCTTCTTAGCCTTGTCGAGTAACGCCTTAGAGACCCTCTGCTGGATCAACATATCCTTCATACGCTACTGTCGTAATGAGAAGTTGTTCTTACCATTGAACTTCTCAACTTCATATTTGTTGATCGTCATCTCTACCGCCAATGATTGATCAAAACAACCATAAGCTCTGATACCACTTGTTGTGCATGGAAGCAATACACTCATAAGATGATTGATCCAATCAATAATAGTCGAGGTAATCGAGATGAACACACCAACAATATAAGTAAGAATCTTGAATGCAATAAGAACAATAAAGACAAAGATATACGTGATTCGGCGATTTGCCTATATCCACAGGCAAAGAGCAAATCAATTCACTATGAATCAATAAGGATTACAATTCTCTCTAACCTCTCTCTGATCTTTTTCTTTCTGAAAAACAATCTCTAATGTGTTAACCCTAAAGTACAATAGGGCTCTCTATTTATAGGGAAAAAGGAAACCAAAAGAAAAATCCTAAAACCCTAATTTCCACGGCGGCGTCTGGACGTTCGTCACCTGACGAACCTACTGCCCAATTACGTCCGAACGTTTTCTCCCTACGTACAGACGCTCTTGACTGCGTCCAGACGTTATGGTCCAAAGATCAAAAAATTTCTCACTGCCCTTATGCGTCCGGACGTTGGCACGGGCGTCCGGATACTCGACGTGGATTTGAGCCACTTTCAACAGTTTTTTAGGTCAAGTTTTGGAGCCCATATATTGTAAACCCTAGTTTTTCATTAGGGTTAACCCAATTGAAGTCTAAACTCTTAAGAGATGCTAGAGAGGCAAGTGAGAGGCTTTAGGTTAAGAGCTTGTAATCGATATTGATTATAGTGGATTAATTCTCCTTACCCCGTAGATGTAGGCACATTGCCGAACCACATATGTCTTGCCGAACCACTATTTGCCTTGTTTGGATCAAAGATCTTGTTCGTAGCACAGCAGTTTAAGTTTTGAAGAATTAAAAGTTGGCTTTCCAATGCCCTGCCTTACCCGATGTGCAGGTCTTGCGGGTGGGTTTGAGCATCCCCGAGTTTACCGATCCGGGATGGGTACAACGTGGTTGTGCCTGGGGCGGGTTCCCAGGACATAAAAAAATGATTGTCTTTCCACAACTAATATATGAACATTGCCACAACAAAGGCTGGGAGTCTTTAAAAAAAGAAAGAAAAAAAAGGGTTTATGCCATTTGGCTATATATCAAACTAAGATACCTAAAATCCGAATAAAAACGACACTTCACTTAATTCCAGACCGAACTTGGTTCGTACTTGGATACATAGGCAACTCATCCAACTAGGTCCAGCCATAATATAATTGAACCCAAATATTCACCCAATTTTTTTTTTTTTAAATTAAGCTTACAATTTAGAAAAATAAATTAATTATCCTTGTTACTTGTTCACAAAAAATGGGACTAGTGATAATAAATAGTTGGAACCAAAGTATGTTACCTTCAAACAATGGATTTAATTAAAAGGTAAGTATACCTTAATGGTCCAACTTACACGATAAAAGCTCATGTGACTTGTCGTCGTATGAGCGAAATAATATTATGTAAAAGTTTAACGAAATTAACATATCACATCATCTCCAGCTTCTTTATCCTTATAAGTAATTTAGCCCTGCCAACGACATTGTCCACTCTTTGGTATCTCTTGATTTTTAATCTTCACTTCTCCACTGCATTTACTACTATTATTACTAAAATTACATTCCACATATTGATTTTTATCTTACAGACTGATCAAATTGTGGTCCCAACTCCATCAAACGTGGTTTATCGCATCAATATATCCTTTATCACTGCATTTTTTTCTCTAAAACCCACCATAATATATCTCTAGGAACCATGTAGACACCCCAATTTTGACTAACCCGCGCATAGACTTATTTGGTTTGCTTCCGATGATGAGTGCATGCATAAGCCGCGTCGAAGGGAACTCCGTGCAAATCCGAGAGTCCAAGGAACACCTCAAAACACCCCAAAATATTTCAAAAATACCCAAAATACCAAAAACACTCCTTGGTGCACCTTCCCCACCAGGCGCGCGCCACCTCCTACCTGGCGCACGCCACCTTGAGAAGAAGCTTTTGCCCTTTTGGCAGCTTCCTCGCCCAAAATCTGTAAATAGGACCATACCCCCCACTGATTGAGGATCCTTTACCCAAAGAGTGCCAATACTCTGCAGAATTGTAAACCTGAGCTGGATTCTGGAGATTAATTGAATTGACCTAATCGAATTGAATCAAACCAATACACAAACCCCTATACCGGCTAAGTTCCGAAGACTAGTTGCACGAAGAGCTCACAAAAACAGGGCGCGCAACATTTGAGGAAAGCTACCGAATAGCGCCCTCACCTCCGCTTGAAACTCTCTTTTCGACCTGGATTACCGGTACGTCATCCTTTTCATCTAGTTTCTTTTCTTTTTATTCGGTAAAGTGGAGAAAGAGGTCGTTGGTCTCGTTCTCCTCGATTTTATTTTCATTTTCTGTACAAGTATCTTTCCCTTTCTCTTAGAAAAAGCATGCAAAGTAGTTTCTTTCTAGGTTCTCTCTTAGAAAAGCATGCAACGTAGGTTTTTACACTATATGCTGAAAACCGATTACGTGAAATGCCATATTTCTTTGTTTTCTTTCAAATATAAAACACTTTCACACACTAACACACTGTTTTCTTAAAACAGTAGCTCCTTTTGGTCCTCCAAGTGTCGAGCTCACTCTGTCATATTGACGCGCGCCACCTCCAGAGAGTCCAAAAGTGGCGTGCGCCATGTTCATGTGGCCTGCACCAGATTAAGAGGTGGCCTGCACCACCTTTGTAAAAACCAGTGGCTTTCCGTAGCTTTCTACACCATTTTCACATTAACAGCATGGCTGTTTTCTATATTATTGCACTGATATGTTGTCATCTCCTCTTTTAACATGCAAATAAGTGCAAGCATGCTTAGAATACCTTAGTTTTAGGTTAGGTTTTGTTTCATTGCTTTCTTTTTTTATGATCTCTCTTCAACCCACATTCTGTATGTGTTACTTTTGATAAATTTAAAACAAGAACAAAAGAAACGGTTAAGTAGAGGCTGATTTTCTGATCGGGTAAGAGGGGTGCCTAACACATTCCCTTCTAGTACACTAGCTCCCGAACCATTATCTCTGGTAACGACGGACTAGTACCTTGAAAGTTTTATTTTCTTGGTTTTTCATTAAAAACCAAGTGGCGACTCCAATTGTGTGGCCCTTAACACGGACGCATTTGGGGGGCTCTCTTTTCAAAAACATAAAACCCCGCTTTTCTTTTAAAAACCTTAAAACCGAGAGCGTTTTATAAAAACAAAGTGTTTTTTAAGAGGGAGGGCGGCGAGTTTTTCGAGAGGGTTCCTTACACCATGTCATCAGCTATCCTAGTTTTATGCTACATTAAAATGGTTTGTTCGTATATTTTCTGATGAATGAATTATGGACAATTCCATTGTGTTGTATTGAGCATATGCAAGAGAAACCCAAGATTTTGGTAATATATATTAACTTCCTTTGCAATGGCACTTCTTTAGTATATTTCTGTATACAAACTATTACACCTCTCTCTAAATATAGACTTTAGTAGTACATGCAAAACTGTCTTCCAAAACTCTATGATTTATGCATGTTCATCTCCGATAAAAATGTAAAATGCCCACCGAGAACGAGCATGTTATTCCCATGAAAAATTTGATGACAATCATTTTGAGAATAGAAACCACCGGGACTCATCATTATTATGATCTGGATAAGTCACTGCAACTTCTCGTTAGTAGTGCAATGCAGCCAAATGATGGGAATGTAAGCAAAATAAGGAAGGCACAACCAGATCTATCATGATCAGTCCTCCCTTCTCAACTTTGCCACACATTTTCTCCCGTCAAGGTTGCAATTAGAAATGTGAGAGGCGTTGATAATGTAATACAATCCTTTAAGCGTACAAGGACAGACGAAAGAAATATTTATCAACCTCTAGCTCAAATTGAGCCGAGTAATTCATGTCAAGCCATTGTGTATGCTAAAATTGAAATGCAATTATATAAAGAAAGACTACCTTCTCAATCTTTTGTAATGCAATTGATGGACGGTCAAAGAAAGGCACAAGCAATTTCAAGTTGCGGGAATACAATTCTGTACCTGGATTGGCAAATAGCATTATTATAACTTATATCCCTTTATATGCCGCATAGCACAAGAAAGGTCTCAATATTAGGTGCTATTAGTAAACACTAATAGCACAAGAAAGTTCTCAATATTAGTAAACACTAATATTTTAGCAAGAGCTCTACAAAGTTGTGACAAAAATAAATGAACTATTGACAGCTACAGACGTTCTTTAAGCACAGTCAGTAGTGAAACAGATGCCAGAAATAGAGATATCTTATTTTGTTATTAGATTTTGAAGAGAATATCCATTATACTTCATATAGAAGAACACTCCAATGCTAAGTATGCTTCTAGCAGCAGTAATTACAAAAACAATTGGGCAAATAGAGGTCTAACAAGATATCATCCAAGTAAGAAGATATCATCATTAATATAAACATGACTCTAGTCTATGGATCTCTGAAAAAGTGGTGTGAATTTTTAAGAAACCAAAAGTAATGTGACTTCCACTTGTGTGAAATGTCTTGAAGAAAACCCAAAAAACACCAAAGTCAAACACTATAATCCAAAGAGCTTAAGGTAGCTTATATGATAGAGCCTATGTTACATGGACTCCTCTAGATTTGTGAAATGCCAATGTTGGACAGTCAACAATGGCATAATGTTATGGGAGGTGTGCTCAATAGGTGTAATTGGGCATACACCCTACAAGTATTTATAAGTAGTAAAGTACACTATATAACTATGCATAAGATTTCCATTTTATACATTCTAACAGTCTATATTATTAAACATTATTTTATCGTGATGAAAATTAGATGAATTTGACACTAGAACACATACCAACACTTGAAAGTTGAAACCCGCACCTAAATCCATATAACATAAGATAGAGCTAACATAAGGAGAAAAATGAAAAATATTTTCAAAGAATCATCACTCATTTTGCTCAAACATGCAAGTGTTATCATTATTAAATATTAACTATTAATTGATATATCATGTCTCCAGCACATCACACTGGACTGTGTTATGTAAATACCCTGATTATTATTTAGTCATGATATCATATTCTTTCTCCAACACTTTGAGACTGAATAGATTCATAAACTTTGTAAGTTAGGCACTAGTATTCACATATTGGAGATGATTCCACAAAGGCTACATAGCTTAAAGACTAAAGCTAAACAATATGGACCTCACAATCAGAGAATGCAAAGTTCCCACAAGTCAGAATTGAAACGTAGGCCTACAAGCCCTAGACACTGATATTCGAACTCTCAATAGACACACACACACACACAAACAAACAAAAAAACTTCTCTTCTTTTCTTATTTCCTTTTTTTTTCTTCCGTAACGTAGAGTAGATGAATGGTTGATGACGTGGCTGGAGAGAGAATTGTTTGGGAAGATATGGAAACTTAATATGGCTAGAGATTAGTGAAGGTGGAAGAGGTAAGACCTTAGCACCCTTAGGATTGAAGGGGATGGTAGTCATCTATGAGAGAGGAAGAAAACCAAAGGCCAATAGTAAGTTGCCTTCATTAATAGAGAGGCAATTTTATGTAGGACTGAACCCTGAGAGGGAGACAACTCGCATTGGACGCGTGGTGTGTCCCTCTTGGTTCGGCCTACCCAAGGTATGAGTCATCCCAGGTATTAGACCTCAGTGATCGTATCGTGGGGTGACAGTGGTAGCTGCTTTATGTCACCGTCACGATACGATATGAGCTCTGAGATGTCACCATATTAGGAGTTTTGGTTAATTTATCTTCTATCCTAAGGTCGATCACAGTAACCTATCGAATAGTTGTTGGTCGAACACCTTGACGATACTCAGCTGTAGTCTCCAAGTCACTTATCCTCCTGATGATTCTAGGCGGAAATTCTACGTCCTGCTACCAACCCTGTCCCTTTTTCAGAGGAATGATGCTCTTCCACTGGCTTGCTTCAATACGGTCGAGTAGATAGTATGTGATTGAGTGGTTGAATGATAGTGCGGAAGCATAGGAACGAGCAATCAAGCGTGAAACACATGTTGGTGGCTCTGTGACCTAGTTTATGTGCACGAGTGCCTTCGCATGAATGTCAAGGCTCAAGCAATGGCAGAGCTTGCACCTTTGCGCGAAGAGCCATGGCCTGTGGCTCGCACGGGGTGTTGTCGTGTGTTTGCCAACGAGCGTACCACGTGACAAGGAGAGAACCAATTTGATACAATACGAATACGATGGTTAAAGGTAACACAGAGTATCTCAAAGATATTATGTCTCTAAATGTTTCAGGGAAATGCCGAGATACAATTGGTAAAATTGTCTTGAGAATTATGTTATAGAACATATTTTACACCGAAAAGCTTCTGGTTGATTCAAGAATTTGAACAGTAATTTATTAAGATGAAGGAAAGGACAAAAGCCATGCAATTAAATTAAAATATCACCTCCAACATTAGCAACTACACACAACCAAATAAATTAACCAACACAGTTTACCATGAAGCGTGAAAAGATAAATATTCCCTTACCACGAAATCTAATTGTTGGATCTTCAAACAGACAATCCTCTGAATAAATTGCAGAAGTGAAAGTTCCTAAATACAGTGAAAATTATTGTGTTAGTTCAAATAAGCTGACAAATTATAAACCATGTAAAACCAAGTAAATGATTTCAGCGCGCACACACAGAAAGGTTATGTTTCAAACAGTCCGAGTGTATTACCAAAAACTTGTATATGACAAGAGAAGCTTTTAAGGTATAAAAATCCAACAATACTTGAACAATAATGCAAATGGAGTCAGGTATTGAAGTGGAGGAAGAAAGAACACATTTAAACTTGTTATTTTTATCCAATCTTGGGTCATCTCATCACTGCAATGCCTCTTCATTTTGACAATAACTTCTTACATTATATTCTTAAATCCCCCCCACCCACCCCACCGGCATCCCCAGCGTGCATGCCTCTTCCTGTATAATAAGATGGAGCAATAAAAATCTGTCAAAACCATCTCTTTGCTAAAGCCTTAAGCACATCACTTCCTTAAATTCAGACTTAAGCAATAGCAGTCCGCTTCCCACAAACACCTTTGATACTAAAAAGCAGTCAACATCAATGCACTTGTTTTCTCATTAAAAAACACAGTTGTTCGCAATAAATATAGTGAACTCTTTCACATAGACGCCCTTATTGGTACATTTGTCCGATGGATTAGCGCAAGTTTTATGACATAAAGATCTTTGGAGATCCAATAGATTGTCCTGACAACTTTTCTATTAGTGCATATTTTACATAAAATAAAGAGAAGAACAAGAAAAGGGAACTATAGTTCACAGGAGAGGAAACACCCAGCATTCAATGCAAACATGGTTTCAAAATGCTAGTGTCCTAATACTAACCAGATTAACAAAAGTCTATAATTTTTTTTTGATAACCAGGTGTCCGGGCCAGCTTACGCGCACCTCGACTAATCCTGGTAGAAGACTAGCACAACATTCCACCGCCGTGGCCTCCCACTTAAATCATGATTTGGATCCTAGGGGGACTCGAACCTGTGACAGTGTGCCTACACAACCACAAGCTTGCCCTAACCACTAGGCTACCCATGGATGGGTTAACAAAAGTCTATAATTGAAAGTCACTTTTGTTCAAATCCACTATCAGGTATGCAGACCCAAAAAAAAAAGGAAATGAGAAAAGTAGAGAAAAAGAGAATAGAAAGAGAAACATAATGTAGGCGGCTTAACTATTTAATAAGTTCTTCTAATGAATAGAATGTGATGGTGTTGGAATCTGAATGGCTCTTCGAGATCGTCTAGATGGCTCATTAGGATCGCTATGACCTGCAAAACGTCAGAATCTAGACACCGGTGGGGGGATGCCTAATAAGATCCTCCGATACTTAAGTCAGCGGAAAGGCAATGTAGAATTGTATAACTGAAGGGGACCGGTTCTAACTTACACTTACATCACTGGGGCATGGATCATGGAACGGGTCGGGTATATGGACCGAGATAAATACTCATACACGGAGCCGACCGATGACTCATACCGAGCGGGCTCCGTCGTACACGGGACCGAGATATAAAGTGTCTCGGGCTAGGGGCCGAACAGTCTCGGGGTGATAGTGACAGCTTTAAATGACGCATAGATGATGACGCACGAACATTTATGAGCATTTATGGGCATTAATGTGTATCTCAAGTGCTGAGCTCAATCACATCTCTGAGTAGCATTGAATGT
>JAUTBS010177829.1:0-11985 GCA_032361285.1 Aequorea victoria | reverse complement strand
GGCTTACCCGAAATCACTAAACAGTGATGCCGAACCTTGAGGAAGATGATGATGGTGCTTGATGGCAGGGCTTGATGGTGGAGGAACCAGAGGTTGATGATGGTGGCAAAGGTGGTATAGGTCTTGGCGATGGAGAATGGGAGGTTGGGAGATGCAGAGAAGAAGAAGAAGATGAGAGAGAGAACAGAAACTGGGAGAGGCTAGAATGTGAGATCGTGGGAGATATTCTGGGAAGGTCATCCCATATAAGGTGGGAGAGAAAGACACGAAATTAGGAACTAGATCTAATCTTCCCAAAACTAACTCCTAGGTTTTAGGAAACAACCAGATTTGCCTTATCTTTTCTCTTCCTTTCTTCTTTATTCTTTTATTTCCTTCTTTCAATTAATTAATTATTTTTATTTGGTTAACTAGAACTTTCTTAATTTAATTATCTAATTAGTTAAGTTATTTAATTAACTAAGGTGTAATTAAGTTTTTAATTTAGTTAGAAGACTTATCTCATTAATTAAATTAAATTTTATTTAACCAATTGATTTATTACTTGACTAATTGAATTATTAATCAAATAAATATATTTTAAAAAAAATTTAAATTTTTACGAATTTTACATTATTTCTATCGTTGGAGTCAGTGTGAACATATAAAGTACTACCGAAAACTTTTAGAAAATAAAGGTTTACCTTCTTCCCTCTCTAAAGTTCTTCCGCTATTCTACATTCTAATGGAACAGATGATCCTCTATTGATCAAGTAAGTTACAGTGTTTACTGTATCAGCCCAGAAGTTTTTTGGCAATCCTGAGTGTAGCCTCACGCTCCTTGCCCATTCATTCAGTGTCCTGATCATCCATTTAGCTACACCGTTCTGCTATGAAATTCTAGGAATAGTTCTCTGCATTTTGATCCCATTTTCAACACAAAATTCCTTGAACTCTGCATTAGTGTATTCTCTCCCATTGTCTGATCTCAAGCATTTCAATTTCAGTCCTATTTCAGTCTCAACTAAAACTTTATACTTTTAAAATGTTCCAAATGCATCAGATTTATTTTTCAGAAAATACACCCAAACTTTTCTACTCGAATCATCAATGAATGTCATATAGTACTAGGACCCACCAAGATATGCAATAGGGGAGGGTCCCCTCAAATCAGTATGTACTAAATCTAATTTCTCAAATTTTGGCAGCCTGCCAACTTTTGAGAAACTAACCCTTTTCTGCTTTCCAAAGATACAACCCTCACAGATATCAAATTCAACAGATTTTAAAGCAGATATTTTACCTTTGGACAAAAGTACTTTCATACCCTTTTCACTCATGTGACCCAACGTGCGGTGCCAAAGATTGGCAACTGTATTCCTGGTACTAGTGGTTATGTAGAGAGTTTCTGTCTTTATTTCCCGAGCTAATACCATGGCCCCCTTTGTGATATTCTATTGACCACTTGCAAAGGACACTGCATGTCCTTTTGAGTATAACTACCCAACTGAGATCAAGTTCCTTATTAGCTTAAGAATGTGTCGGACTTTCTGAATCAACCAAGAGGTTCCATTTGGCATCCGAATCTGAATGTTACTCATCCCGATAATGCTCAATGCTTCGTCATCATCCAAGTACACCTTTCCAAAATTTCCAGACATATAGTTCTCAATAATCTCTCTGTGTGTTGTATGAAAAGAAACTACTGAGTCCAAAACCCAAGAATCAATAGGACTTTCTACTGACAGAAGTAGATCATTATATACGTCTTCAGTGGCAGCATTGATAGACTCGCTGTCATTCTTCTTTTTCAAATCCCTGTAGTCCTTTTTGAAGTGACCAGTTTTTTCATAGTTCCAACACTCCATTTTTTTCATTCTAGATTTGCTCCTACATTTCCTGGACTTAGACCTATTCTGATTGGAATTCCAATCATACCCCTACCTCTAGTCTCAGTGTTCAGAGTAGAACCTAAATTATAAGTTTCACCTGATTCTCTTCGGTGTACTTCTTCACTCAAAATAAGATCTCTAACATCATTAAACTTCAATTTATGTTTGCCTGTTGAGTTACTAACAACCGTTCTCATGTCTTTCCAACTGTAAAGTAACAAGACTAAAATAATCAAAGCCTGTGTTTCATCCCCAAAATTAATATCAACAAAAGAAAACTGAGTTATAATTGTATTGAAATCATTCAAATGTTTGGCTACTGATGTATGCCATCTTCAAATTAAACAATCTTTTCATAAGATGTACCTTATTATTGACAGATGGTTTTTCATACATACTTGACAGATCCGCCAACAGTCCCACTATGGTTTTCTCCTTTACCACATTGTGGGCGACTGATCTGGAAAGGGTCAGTCGGATGACCACGACCACTTGTCTGTCAAGCAGGTTCCATTCCTTGTCCTTCATTCCTTTGGGTTTTGTGCCCAAAAGAGGAAATTGTAGTCTTCTCCCGTACAAGTAATCCTCAATCTGCATCTTCCAAAATCCATTGTTTTTGCCATTAAACTTTTTTATTCCAGTTAATTTTTTTTCGTCTCCTGCCATTCCTCCCACTCGAACCTTGCTCTGATACTAGTTGTTATGGAAAAAGATCCTAAAATTGAATATAGCAAACAAACATGAACGATGATCGTAGAACACACACACTCATAATTACATGATTGACACATGAGTTATGTGATTCACCCAAACAAGGGCTACGTCCACGGGGGTTGCGTCATTTTCACTATGAAATAGGGAAGGATGAGGATTACAAATACGGAGGCTAGGGTTTTCCAAACCTTTCAAATGATTTTAGTGTTATTCTAACTCTCATAGCAACTCTCTTTATATAGGGGCTTCTAGGGTTACATTTTAAAATCCTAAAAATAAAGCAGAGTCGCGCCGTCACCTTCGGACGCCCGATTGCGTCTGAACGTTGGGATTATGTCCGAACATTTTTCACCTCGCGTTGGACGTTGGAATTACGTCCGGAAATTTTCTACCAGAAAGTCTTCTGGCCTCATATGTCCGGACGCGCGTCCGGACGTTTTCCACCAGTGGCTTTTGAGATCATGTCTCATCCCAACAATGAGGTGGCATGCGATGTGTACTAAATAGTTGGGAGAGTGTGAGTAATAAAGTCAAGTTAGTCAATAAAATAAAAAAATCTTATCTCATATATGATTTTTAAAACAATGAACTTAAATGGTTAAAAAATGGATTAAATACACTTACACATTCCGACAATTGGATATTTAACTAATTATCCCTTTACTTTTTCAGTGATCCAAACGGTTCAACTTTTAAATGAATTTCTTAAATAAAAGCCAAGAAAAAAATGGCTGCAAAATGAATTAGTGGTGACGAGGACTCTCACACATCAAAATAGAAAAATACATTATTGGTGTAGGTCTTTCTTTTTCAACACGAGGGTCTAGCACACCATAAGTTAAACTGTGACACTTTGTAAATAATTTATTTCCCTTCAAAATTATATTTGGATCTTTTATTTATAAAGATAGGTGTATTGAGAAAAGAAAATGAAAGAATAAAGACAAGAAAAGAAAATGGATCTATTATTTTAATCTTCTTTATGTGGGCTAAAAACGAGAAGAAAAATAATACACATTTGTTAAAAATTAGACGTAAATAATGAATATCTATTAATAATATTTTTACTTCTCAACTTATTCTTTCTTGACAATAGAAATGAAAACATAAGAGAACACAATCAGAATGGTTGGTGTTGGTGGTGGGTGTCACGAGGGAAGACTATTACGGTAAGAAAATCACGTGTGTCAATAGGATCCCGTGGGGCTGTTGTGTGGCCTAATATGTTTAATTTTTGACCATATTTTTATAATCAATTACGTGCATTGTTTAGAGCTCGCTGACTTTGTTATTCATATTAAAAATTAAATTGATCCGATATCTTTAACTATGTGATCAGATAAGATTTTCTTAATTATTTCTGCTCAAAATTATACTTACCATCCATTTATTTGTAAACAATTATTATCTAATTACAGAACTATCAATGTCAATTAATCTGATTTTTGAATAAGTAATCTACACAAGGAGCTCTATACAATAAACAAATCCAATCATAGTTATATATTCGGAACCGAATACCATAGAACTCACAACACACTAAGGTGGTGTAAAAAAGTTATAAGATATTTACAAAGAAAAATGTGATATATGCTCTTGAAAAATCAAAAATCTTAATACACGCTATGTAGGTTATTTTTGTCTTTTATCTAGCCAATTAAAATGGGTTAATATTGTCATATCTAAAATATTTTACACTACATCATTAGAAAGAGTATCATGTAAGAAATACCATATAATACTCTGAAATTAATGAATAATTGCCCTCATTGGCTTATTTTTCAAACACACAACGCACACAATTCTACGATATTGACTAATAGTAAAACAAAGAAAAGGGAAAAAAATACTTTTGCGTTGTTTCATATTTGCAAGGAATCTGTTGAGGATCTAACAAGACACTTTTGATCCAAACACAAATAATAGAGAAATCAGAACAATCACAAAGAACAGATCAAGAACAATCACACACGAAATTACGTGGTTCGACGAGATACCTACGTCCATGGGGAGGAGATCAATCAATCAACTATATGCAAATAAGGATTACAATCACTCGCTCATGCCTCTCTCTTTTGTCTTTCAAGCTTCTCTCTAAAGAATAGCTAAAAACAAGTGTGTAGAAAACTCAAAAGATGGGTTCTATATATAGGATTCTAAAATAGAAAACTCTATCCTCGCAACGTAAAACTGATCTGCTGCGGAACATTCAGACATTTTATCCAACGTTTGGGCGCTCAAAGTTGCATCCGGATGTAAGTCCCTCGAGAAACAACAGGTTTCTTGCGTTCGGACGCACGTCCGGACGTAATGTTCCCGAGATTAAAAAGAGCTTTTGCCTTTGGGCGTCCAAACTCGCCCTTCCAGCATCCGGACGTTAGGCTTGTGTATCCCGATTTTGGTCCAACTTCAACAATCTTCACCTTGGTCCAAAATTCATAGTGCTTTTGTAGAAACTTGTTGAAGTTCCATTGATGCCTCTCCTTTATGGGTAGAAGTGTTCCACCCTTCATGTGGCTCATTATGCCATAACATGAAGTAAGTCCAAACAATGCTCGAAGTTGTCCCGGGCTATTAGTTTTACTAACATGTCAGATGCATTCTCATTAGTGTGAGTCTTTGACAATAAGATGTCACATGATGATAACTATTCTCGAATCTCGTGATATCGCACATCAATATGTTTTGTCATTGCGTCGTACACCTGATTCTTTGCTAAGTGAATAACACTCTGACTATCACAATGCAGTAATACACTGTCCTACATGAACCCTAGTTCACTAACCAACCCTTTTAGCTATATTGCTTCTTTAGATGCCTTAGTCACTGCTATGTATTCTGCTTCTATTGTAGATAAGGTAACTGTATATTGTAGGATAAACTTCTAACACATAGGTCCCCCACAAAACATGAATGCGTACTCCATTATAGACTTTCTTGAGTCAATGTCTCCTGCATAATCAGAATCCATGTAGCCTTCAATGCCTGTTGAAGCTAGCTTCTGATCAAACATAATTCCAAAAACACGAGTTCTCGCCAGATACCTAAAAATCCATTTTATTGCATTCTAATGTTTTTTTCCCAGATTTTCCATATACCTGCTAGCCACACTGACTGCCTGAGATATATTTGGCTTAGTACACACCATCAGATACATTAGACATCCCACTGCATTTGCATAGGGTATATCTAGCATATGTTTTTCTTTATCTTCTATACTAGGTCACTACCGAGAAGAGAGCTTAAAATGAGCTGCAAGAGGAGTACACACAGGCTTTACATCCTGCATGCTGAACCATTCTAGCACCTTCTGTAGATAGCTTTTCTGAGATAACTTTAACTTTCCAACTTTCCTATCATGGTGAATTTCAATACAGGATCTTCTTGGAAGCTCCAAGATCCTTCATATCGAACTCACTTTTCAGCATTGCCTTTAACTTGGTAATTTCTTACTTGCTCTTTGCAGCTATTAACATGTCATCAATATATACAGAAAGTAGGATATATGAACCATCAAATAATAGTATAAAATAGACACAATAATCATATTCACAATGCGTGTACCCATGTAATATCATAAATGAATCAAACAATTTGTACCACTTCCTGAGAGATTGTTTTAGTCCATACAAGGACTTCTTCAGTAGGCACACGTATTCCTCCTTGTCGGGTTCTTAGAAGCCTTCGGGCTACTGCATATAAATTTGCTCCTCTAAATCACTATAAAGAAAGGCTATTTTTACGTCCAACTGTTCTAACTCCATGTCATGCATAACCACCATATCTAAGATGACCCTGATAGATGTATGCTTTACTACTGGTGAAGAGATCTCATTGTAGCCGACCCCTTCCTTCTGAGAGTAACCCTTTCCAACTAGGCATGCTTTAAACTTTTCACCTTTCTTTTCTGTAGAATCACTTGCAGCCAACTGCCCTACCACCCTAAGGTAACTTGATGTGTTCCCAAGTCTTGTTCTTGTGAAGTGACTCCATCTCTTCTGTCATTACTGCTAGCAATTTATCACTGTCTGTGCTACTTATAGAATCCTTGTAAGATAATGGATCTCCACTACTAGTTACTACGGAAAAACTAATCATATCCTTAAAACCATACCTCGTGAGTGGTTTAAGAATCCATTTTTCCCTTTCTTTAGCAATTGTGTAGTGCTCCACATCCTGCTGCTACTGTTGTGGTTCACTTTAAATGCTCCCTTCAGTATTGGATGAACTTTCTCTGTGAGGCTCAACCTTAACTAAATGTTGAGGACCATTGTCTGTCTCATCATTCTTATTTAGCATGCCAACTTTATCAAGGACTATATCCCTGCTGACCACCTTCTTCTTTGCCATTGGATCCCAGAACCTAAACCCTTTGACACTAGTTTCATAGCTAAGAAAGACACACTTTCTTGACTTTGGATCAAGCTTTGAACACTCTCCACTCTACTCATGCACGTAAGCAGGACAACCGAATATTTCTAAATCTAATAAATTAACTGGTTTACCTACCTAAACCTCCTGCGGAATTCAGAAGTCAATAGTTGTAGATGGAGACCTATTGATGATGTAGCATGCCGTGTTAACTGCTTCTACCCAGAAATTCTTTAGAAAATCTGCATTCAACCTCATACATCTGGCCCTCTCTGTCACTGCTCTGTTCATCCTTTATGCTACTCATTTTGCTATGGATTTCCCCTCACTATGGAATGTCAAGTTATATCTTCTGTGTCAAAGAAAGCCATAAACTCCTTATCCCTGTACTCCGTGCCATTTTTAGTTCTGAGATACTTTATTTTTTTTCCTGTCTGATTTTCAACCTGTGTCTTCCATATCTTAAATGTGTTAAACATGTCAGATTTATGCTTTAGAAAATAAATCCATACCCTCGTAGAATAATCACCAATAAAACTGACAAAGTATTGTGCACCACTGTGAGAATATATATAAAATGGCCCCCAAACATTTGAGTGGACATAGTCAAGGACGCCTGTGCTAGTATGAGATCCCATTTTGAAACTAACCTTGTGTTATTTCCCGTATACACAATATTTGTATAAATCTATTTTACAAGTTTTGACACCGTTCAACAAATCCCTTTTGTGAAACTCTAACATACCACGCTCATCCATATGGAAAAGCTGCATATGCCAAAGTTTGGTGTAATCTACACTGAATTCTGTAGGGGTGGAGATAGCAATTCCACCAACAATGGTGTCCCCCACCAATCTATAAAAATCTCCTACTTTTTGCCCATTCATTATAACCAAAGGCCCCTTTTTGATTTTCATTGCCCTATCTGTAAAACCCGATATATTTTTTTATTTATTTAAAATGAATTATTAAAAATAAAAATAATAAATTAATTAAATAAAAATAAAATAATAATTTAATTAATTAAACTAATAAAATACTCTAAAAATTTTCAAATAATAGAATAAATTAATTATGTTATTAGTATTATTAAATAAGGAAGGGAGAGACAAAAATAAGAAAAAAAAATAAAAAGGGGTTTTCTTTTGGCTGTGCATGAATGACAGCAAGTGGCTGACTGTGAGATAGGATCCTAGGGAGAGAATTCAAAAACATGTTTTCTGAATTTCTACTTGCCATATCTTTAAAAAGGGAGTTCTCTTCTCAGAAGGCCTCACCTCGCTGATTATCTCCTTGCAATGCCTGAACCATCTCTCTCTGCGAATCCCTCTCCCTCTCGGTGATCTCTCTCTCTTTCAACCACCGTTGCCCAGTAGCAACCGAGGCTCCCTACCACCGAGTTAGCACCACAACCAACGTTGGCATTGCCACCACAAGCACTGTTATAACTTGTGGGAAGACTGGTCATATAACTCTTGATTGCAGAAATAAGGGAGCGAGAGGACAGCAAGTGCAACAGTCATTTCAGAATTAGAGGTCGCCCGCACGTAATAGTGGACCAGTTCAAGTCCAACATAATCGTCAAGGAGAGCAAAGACAGCCTACCTTCAACCGGACACAAGAACAAGGTGCACCTACTCAAGGGCGCGTTTATGCTCTTACTCGCGAGGAGGCAAAAGCTTCACCATCTGTGGTGCAAGATACTATTAGTATATCATCTGTTTCTGCTAGAACTCTTATAGACTCTGATTCTATGCATTCTTTTGCTACACCTGAGTTCTTGCATCATTTATCTACTATGGTAGAATCTTTACATGCATGTCTCTCTGTGTCCACTCCTGTTGGGGACACAGTATTGCTGCATGAGATATGTCATTTTGGGGTAGTAGAGTTAGATGATAAGATGCTACCTGTAGATCTTATATCCCTAGCCATTCGTGACTTCGATGTCATCTTGGGCATGGATTAGATTTTCAAGCATCATGAGACAGATAATTTTATAAGAGGATAGTTTTCAATATACCTGGGAAACCTAAGTTCTTCTTTCAGGAAGACGTGAGGTTAGCTGCCCTACGTGCAAATCGAACGTTGAGGAAGAATTGTGAAGGCCTTTTGGCTTGTGTTGTAGGCACCAAGGTACCTAAGATCAAGTTGGATGAGCTTCCTATTGTAAGGGAATTTCCGAATGTCTTTCCCGAAGGTTTACCTAGTATTCTTCCTGATCGTGAGATTGAGTTCATGATTGATCTTTTGCCTGGTACTATGCCTATCTCTAAGGCACCGTATAGGATGGCACCCTTAGAGCTAAGGGAGTTGCAAGTACAGTTGCAAGATCTATTGAACAAGGGTTTTATTAAACCCAGTGTTTCATCGTGGAGAGCTCCAGTTTTATTTGTGAAAAAGAATGATAGTTTGATGCGGTTGTGCATTGACTACAGGGAGTTAAATAAAGTTACTGTCAAGAATAGGTACCCACTATGGCGTATTGATGACTTGTCCGATCAATTACAAGGAGCTCAAGTTTTTTCCAAGATTGACTTGCGTTCTGGTTATCACCAACTAAAAGTCAATGAGGTAATATTTCTAAGACAGCTTTCAGGACTCGATATGGTCACTATGAGTTTTTGGTTATACCTTTTGGTTTGACCAATGCTCGAGCAGTAATCATGGATTTGATGAATCAGATTTCCAAACCACAGTTGGATTGCTTCGTAATGGTGTTCATTAATGATATCCTGATTTACTCTAAAAGCAAGGAGGAGCATGAGAAATATTTACGGGAGATCTTTCAAACTCTCAGGGAGAAAAAGTTATATGCTAAGTTCAGCAATTGTGAATTCTGGCTAGACAGTGCATCTTTCCTTGGGCATGTGGTCAGTAAGAATGGAGTATCAGTGGATAGCAACAAGATTGAGGCTATTGTTGATTGGCCACGATCGATGTCAGTGACTGAGATACGTAGTTTCTTGGGATTGGTAGGCTATTATCAATGGTTTGTGGAAGGGTTTTCTCGTACTGTCCTGCCGCTTACTAGCCTTACTCGAAAGGGAGTGAAGTATGTATGGATAGAGAAATATGAGCAAAGTTTTCAAGAGTTTAAAAAGAGGTTGACTTTGGCACCAGTCCTTGCCTTGCCAACTGAGGGCTGTAATTTTGTGATATACTGTGATGCATCTCATCAAGGTTTGAGTTATGTGCTGATGTAGCATGGTAAGGTGATAGCTTATGCTTCTCTTCAGTTGAAAGTTCATGAGAAGAATTATCTCACATATGATCTGGAGTTGACAACTATTATTTTCGTACTGAAGATATGGTGCCACTACTTGTATGGGAAATCTTGTGAAATTTACACTGACCATAATAGTTTAAAGTATATCTTTACTACAAAAGAGCTCAACTTGAGACAAATGCAATGACTTGAATTGTTGAAGGACTACGATGTCGAGATACTCTATCATTCGTAAAAAGTGAATGTGGTGGAAAATGCTTTAAGTAGGAAGTCATCAGGAGTTAACTTGGCATCATTAACCATCCAACATCATCTAGTGGAAGATCTGAGAAGAATGGGGGTGGAATTACTGCAACATGGAGGAACTACCTTGTGTAGTCAGTTGATAGTAAAATCGACCTTATTAGAGAGAATCCGTGTAGCTCAACATGATGATCTTCAATGCAAGAGGAATGTGGAAGAATTACACAAAGGAGATGCTAATGATTTCAGTTTCAATGATGATGGAGTTCTTAAATTTAGAGATCGGGTGTGCATACCTGCCAACAGTGAGCTAAGGAATGAGATTCTGACCGAAACTCATAATTCTGGGTATAACATTCATCTGGGAGGTACTAAGATGTACAAAGATCTTTAAAAGCATTTCTGGTGAAACGGCATGAAACGAGACATAGTAGAATTTGTAGCGCAATGTCTTACTTGTCAACAAGTAAATATCGAGCATCAAAGGCCAGTAGAAAAACTTCAACCTTTATCACTATACGAGTGAAAATGGGAGAACATCATGATAGATTTTGTATCTGGGTTGCCTCATATGTGAAGTGGGCATAACGCAGTTTGGGTAATAGTGGACCGACTTACGAAATCAGCACACTTCATTGCTATCAAAATAACACACACCTTGGATTGTTTAACACAGTTATATGTGAGAGAGATAGTCAGACTTCATGGTTCACCTATTTCGATTGTTTCGGATTGTGATCCATGTTTCGTCTCTAAGTTTTTGGGTGCATTGCAAACTGCTATGGGTACTCGGTTGAACTTTAGTTCAACTTGCCACCCACAAACGATGGACAGTCGGATGTAACAATTCAGACGTTGAAAGATATGTTGAGAGCTTGTGCTTTAAAATGGAAAGGTAATTGAGATGATCAGTTACCACTGATGGAGTTCTCCTATAACAACAGTTATCATTCTAGTTTGGGAGTGGCACCATATGAAGCTTTGTACAGGCAGAAATGTGGGTTCCCTTTGTTTTGGTATGAAGTTGGTGAGAGACAGCTTCTCAGACCTGATCTAGTAGAAGATGCGACTAAGAAGATTGCCATAATTCGGAATAAGTTGTTAGCAACTCAAAATCGACAAAAGAGTTATGTCGATTCACGTAGGAGAGACTTTGAGTTTTCTGTTAGAGATATGGTATTCCTCAAGGTTTCACCTTGGAAATGAATTATTCTCTTTTGTAAGAAGGGAAAGTTGAGTCCCCGATATATTAAAACCTTCGAGATTCTTGACCGTGTTGGTGAGGTTACTTATTGTGAGGCCCTGCCACCTAGCCTCACCGGGGTACATAATGTGTTTCATGTATCAATGTTGAGTAAGTACGTCTATAGCCCGACGCATATGGTGGATTATGAACCACTTCGAGTACGTGATGATTTGACCTATGAGGAGTAACCTGTTCAGATTCTTGATACTAAAGAAAAATTTCTACAGAACAAACTGATTCGTCTAGTCAAAATCTTATGTCGAAATCATAAAGTAGAAGAGGCTACGTGGGAATGCGAAAACGAAATTCAC
>JAUTBS010177718.1:0-11988 GCA_032361285.1 Aequorea victoria | reverse complement strand
CAGAGACAAAAGCAAGGTGTTGTTGTAATCCATCATCGCTCACCGATTCAGCATCATCGGCAACCAGAACCCTCGTTTCATCAGCCATAACGAAGATAGGAGAAGAATCTAACCAAAACCAGAAGCAAATTCAGAGCCAAGAGCTGAGTTCATTGGAATCGCCCAAATTGCTTAGAGAGAGAGATTTTCTTATTTGGTTTTTATTACTTCAGACTTTGGTTGCGTACGAATGCTTTTCGAGTTGGGTAGGCCTTCTATCATTCCGACAAACTTAGTTACATCTCGCACTTACCGGAGTTGGTATGCTTTCTATCGTCCCGACCACCCTAGAATGTGTTGCATGGTTCCAGATAAGTAATTAATGATCTTTGTCCTAAGATAAATATTTTTATATTTTTCTAGGAGAATTTTTTATTTGATTTTTTTATTAATTTAAACTTGGATTGCGTATTAACGCTTCCCGAGTTGAGTAGGCTTTCCATCATGCCGACCAACTTAGGTTACATCTCGCACTGCTCCGTATTGGTAGGCTTTCTATCGTTCCGACCACCCTAGGTTCTGTGACACATTTTTTGAGAGAAATTAATGATCTTTGTCGTTAGATGAATATTTTCACGCTTTTTCTAGGGTAATCTTTTTATTTGAATTTTTTATGAATACAAACTTGGATCACGTATCAATGATTTTTGAGTTGGGTAGGCTTCTCATCGTCTTGAGCAACTTAGGTTATATGTCTCACTTACTGGGATGGGTAGGTTTTTCATCGTCCCGACTGCTCTAAGTTGTATTGCACACTTTCTGAGAGACAATTAATGATCTTTGACCCTAGATAACCAATTTTACGTTTTTTCTAGGGGATTTTTTATTTGGTTTTTATTAATTCAAACTTGGGTTACGTATCAACCGTTCCCGAGTTGGGTAGGCTTTCTCGACCCACTTAGGTTCTATCTCGCCCTTTTCGGGATGGGTATGATTTTCATTGTTCCGACCATCCTAGGTTGTGTTGCACGCATTCCGAGAGAAGATTAATGATCTTTGTCCCTAGATAAATATTTTTATATTTTTCTAGGGCAATTTTTTTATTTGAATTTTTTTAATTCAAACTTGGGTCCGTATCAAATGCTTACCAAGTAGGGTAGAATTTCCATCGTTCCGACCAACTTATGTTATATCTCACAATTTTCAAGATGGGTAGGGTTTCTATCGTCCCGACCACCCTTAGTTGTCTTGCACACTTTTCGAGAGTAAATTAATGATCTTTGTCCCTACATAAATATTTTTACATTTTTCTAGAAAAATATTTTATTTGATTTTTTTATTAATTCAAACTTGGTTTTGCGTATAAACGCTTCCCGAGTTAGGAAGGCTCCTGAGACAAAATTAATGATATTTGTTCCTAAATAAATATCATCATCTTTTTCTATTTGAATTTGTTATTAATTCAAACTTGGGTCCATATCTTCCCTAGTTGCGTAGGTTTTCCATCTTTTCGACCAACTTAGTTTACATCTCGCACTATCCGGAATGAGTAGACTTTCCACCGTTCCGACCACCCTAGATTGTGTTGCATGCTTCCCAATAGAGAATTAATGATTTTTATCTCGAGATAAATATTTTTCACATTTTTCTAGTGTAATCTTTCATTTAGTTTTTATTAATTTAGACTTGGGTTGCGTATCAACGCTTCCCGAGTTGGGTATACTTTTCATCATCCTGACCCACTTAGGTTACATCTCGCACTTTCCGGAATGAGTAGGCTTTCCATCGTCCTGACCACCCTAGGTTGTCTTGCAAACTTATCGAGAGTAAATTAATGACCTTTGTCCCAAGATAAATATTTTCACATTCTTCTAGGGAAATTCTTTACTTAATTTTGTAAATAATTCAAACTTAGTTTGCGTATAAACGTTTCCCGAGTTGGGTAGGCTTTCCGAGAGAAAATGATTTTTGTTCCTAGATAAATATTTTCAACTTTTTCTAGGTGAATTTTTTTATTTAAGTTCTTTATTAATTCAAACCTGGGTCCATGTCAATACTTCCCGAATTGGGTAGGCTTTCCATTGTCCCAACCAACTTAGGTTACGTCTCGCACTTTCCGGGACGAGTACGTCTTTTCATTGTCCCGACCATCCTAAGTTGTGGTGCACGCTTCCCGAGAGAGAATTAATGAACTTTATCCTTATATAAGTGTTTTTGACATTTTTAGGAGAATTTTTTATTTGGTTTTTATTAATTCAGACTTTGGTTGCGTACAAACACTTTCCGAGTTGGGTAGGTCTTCCATTATCCTGACCAACTTAGTAACATCTTGCACTTAACGGAATTGGTATGCTTTCTATCATCCCGACCACTCTAGATTGTGTTGCATGGTTCCAGAGAGGTAATTAATGATCTTTGTCCCAAGATAAATATTTTCACATTTTCCTAGGAGAATTTTTTAATTTGATTTTTTATTAATTCAAACTTGGATTGTGTATTAACGCTTCCCAAGTTGGGTAGGCTTTCCATCATCCCGACCAATTTAGGTTACATCTTGCACTGCACAGTATTGGTAGGCTTTCTATCGTTCTTACCATCCTAGGTTGTGTTGCATGTTTTCCGAGAGAAATTTAATGACCTTTGTCGTTAGATAAATATTTTCACGTTTTTTCTAGGGTAATCTTTTTATTTGAATTTTTTATCAATTCAAACTTGGATCACGTATCAACGCTTTTCGAGTTTGGTAACCTTCTCATCGTCCTGACCAACTTAGGTTATATCTCTCACTTACTGGGATGGGTTGATTTTTCATCGTCCCGACTACTCTATGTTGTATGGAACGCTTTCTGAGAGACAATTAATGATCATTGACCCTAGATAACTAATTTTATGTTTTTCTATAGAATTTTTTATTTGGTTTTTATTAATTGAAACTTGGGTTACGTATCAACCGTTTTCGAGTTGGGTAGGCTTTCCATCGTCCCGACCCACTTAGATTACATCTCGCACTTTCCGGGATGGGTACGATTCCCATTGTTCCGACCACCCTAGGCTGTGTTCCACGCATTCCAAGAGAAGATTAATGATCTTTATTCCTAGATAAATATTTTCATATTTTTTTTGGAGAATATTTTTATTTGAATTTTTTATTAATTCAAACTTGTGTCCGTATCAAATGTTTACCGAGTTGGGTAGAATTTTCATCGTTCCGACCAACTTAGGTTATATCTCGCACTTTCCAGGATGGGTAGGCTTTCCATCATCCTGGCCACCCTTGGTTGTCTTGCACACTTTTCGAGAGTAAATTAATGATCTTTGTCCCTAGATAAATATTTTTACATTTTTCTAGAATTTTTTTTATTTTATTTTTTTATTAATTCAAACTTGGTTTGCGTATAAACGCTTCCCGAGTTAGGTTTGCTCCTGAGAGAAAATTAATGATCTTTGTTCTTAGATAAATATTTTCATCTTTTTATATGTGAATTTTTTTATTTGAATTTGTTATTAATTCAAACTTGGGTCCATATCTTCCCGAGTTGGGTAGGCTCTCCATATTTTTGATCAACTTAGTTTACATCTCGCACTATCCGGAATGAGTAGACTTTTTATCATCCCGACCACCCTAGATTGTGTTGTACACTTCCCGAGAGAGAATTAATGATCTTTATCTTTAGATAAACATTTTTCACATTTTTCTAGTGGAATCTTTCATTTGGTTTTTATTAATTCAGACTTGGGTTGCGTATCAACGCTTCCCGAGTTGGGTATACTTTTCATCATCCTGACCCACTTAGGTTACATATCACATTTTCCGGGATGAGTAGGCTTTCCATCATCCGGACCACCCTAGGTTGTCTTGCACACTTCTCGAGAGTAAATTAATGACCTTTATCCCAAGATAAATATTTTCACATTTTCTAGGGAAATTTTTTATTTGATTTTTTTAATAATTCAAACTTAGTTTGCGTATAAACGCTTCCCAAGTTGGGTAGGCTTTCCGAGAGAAAATTAATGATCTTTGTCCCTGAATAATATTTTTAGCTTTTTTTAGGTAAATTTTTTTATTTAAGTTTTTTTTTAATTCAAACTTGTGTCTGTCTCAATACTTTTCGAGTTGGGTAGACTTTTCATCGTACCGATCTCCCTAGGTTATGTTGCATACTTTACGAGAGAGAATTAATGATCTTTGTCCCTAGATAAGTGTTTTTCACAATTTTCTAAGAGAATTTTTTATTTGGGTTCTATTAATTCAGACTTGGGTTGCGTAACAACGCTTCCCGAGTTGGATGGGTTTCTACCATCCTAACCAACTTTGGTTACATCTCGCACTTCTCAGAATTGGTAGGTTTTCTATTGTTCCGACCACCATACGTTGTGTTGCATGCTTCCCGAGAGATAATTAATGATCTTTGTCCGTAGATAAATATTTTTATATTTTTCTAGAAGAATTTTATATTTAATTTTTTATTAATTCAAACTTGGGTTGCGTATCAATGCTTCCCGAGTTGGGTAGTTTTTTATCGTCCCGACCAACTTAGGTTGCATTTCCCACTTTTCGGTATTGGTAGGCTCTCCATTGTTGCGACCACCCTAGGTATTATTGCATGCTTCCCAAGTGAAAATTAATATTCTTTATCCGTAGATAAATATTTTCACGTTTTTCTAGGGTAATCCTTCTGTTTGAGTTTTTTATCAATTCGAACTTGCGTCGCATATAAAAGCTTTCTGACTTGGGTACGCTTTCCATCGTCCCAACCAACTAGGTTATGTCTCGCACTTTTCAGGATGGGTATACTTTCCATCGTCCCGATCACCCTAAGTTGTATTGCACGCTTTTTCAGAGACAATTAATGATCTTTGACCCTAGATAACCATTTTCTTGTTTTTCTAAAGGATTTTTTATTTCATTTTTATTAATTCAAACTTGGGTTACATATCAACGCTTCCCGAGTTGGGAAAAATTTTCATCATCCCAACCCACTTAGGTTAAATCTCACACTTCCCGGCATGGGTAGGCTTTCCATTGTTCCGACCACACTAGGTTGTGTTGCACACTTTCCAAGAGAAAATTAATGATCTTTATCCCTAGATAAGTATTTTTACGTTTTTCTAGGAGAATCTTTTTATTTGAATTTTTTATTAATTCAAACTTGGGTCTGTATCAATACTTTCCGAGTTCGGTAGGCTTTCTATCGTTCCGACCAACTTAGGTTACATCTCGCACATCCCGGGATGAGTAGGCTTTTATAGTCCCGACCATCTTAGGTTGTGTTGCACGCTTTCCGGGAGAAAATTAATAATCTTTATCCATAGATAAACATATTTCACATTTTTCTACCGAAATTTTTAATTTATTTTTATTAATTCAGACTTGGATTGCGTATCAACACTTTTCGAGTTGGGTATGCTTTCTATCGTCCTCACCTACTCAGGTTACATCTCGCACTTCCCGGGATGGGTAAACTTTCTATCGTCCCGACCACTCTAGGTTGTGTTGGACACTTGCCGAGAGTAAATTAATGATCTTTGTCGCCAGATAAACATATTCACATTTTTCTAGATAAATTTTGTATTTGATTTTTTTTATTAATTCAAACTTGATTTGCGTATAAACGCTTCCCAAGTTGGGTAGGCTTCCCAAGAGAAAATTTATGATCTTTTTCCCTAGATAAACATTTACACGTTTTTCTTGGTAAATTTTTTTATTTGAATTTTTTATTAATTCAAATTTGGGTCCATATCAATGCTTCGCGAGTTCATTAGGCTTTCTATCGTGTCGACCAAATTAGGTTACATCTTGCATTTCTTGGGATGTGTATGTTTTCCATCGTACCGACCACCCTAGGTTGTGTTGCACGCTTGCCGAAAGGAAATTAATGATCTTTATTCCTAAATAATTTTTTTTACGTTTTCCTAGGGGAATTTCTTATTGAATTCTTATTAATTTAGACTTGGGTTGCGTATCAACGCTTCCCAAGTTGGGTATAGTTTTCATCGTCCCGACCAACTTAGGTTACATCTCACACTTCTCGGGATGGATATGCTTTCCATCGTCCCAAGCGTCCTAAGTTCTATTGCACGCTTCCTGAGAAGGAATTAATGATCTTTATGTAAAGCCCCAAAAATTTAGTTCGTTAAGAGACATAAATATAGTAATTAGGGTTATTCTAAGACAACCATTCCACAAAAGTTAATATTTAACATAGATAATATAACTTGCGTTCTTGCGCATTGCACACCCTGTTTAATATTATAAGCCAACAAAAATTTAAAAAAAAAATTACAAAACAAGTGAATACAAAAAATTATGCAAGTCTTCAACATTTGTTTATTTAGATGAGCCACGGCTCAACATATTCCTCATCTTGCTCCTCCGGTACCGCCTCTTCTTCAAATCCTGGCATGAAACGCCATGAGCTGCGAAGCCCAGAAAGAATCTTTCGAACCCAACACTTCTAACACTTAAATACATACAACAGGATATAATCGAATATGATATGCAGAAATGCTAAAAACTTGATTCACGACTAGGACTCCTTTATGCCGAAAGGATTCGACAAACACAACAACCCAAACTTGAATACTTGAACTTATAGCAATTTAGGCTCCCAGACAGTCGGATACGGTCCCCCATAGCAGTATCATGACTCATAGTGGATTACATGAAAACTTCAGATAGAATCGATCTGAAAGACCCACCTTGCCACATCATGAGTCGTATCCGAATGACCTACTCAACTAGCTCATGAATGCCCAAGGGCGATGGGGTCCAGCCAGGTGAAAAGACCATATGAGTCCCTGACCAAGTGTGCGTTAAATTTATAAGTTCGACGCGGTGCACCAATAAACTCTATACCCATCAAATGGTTATAACATGGAAGGAAAACCACCCTCTCCATCACAAAGTTAAAACCCAAGTCACATCCACGTGAGCTTGCCAACGACAACACAAAGTCCAACAAGATTCAAACATAGCCGAGCTCGACACGAGATGAACACCCCACCCAAGACCCAGTCCATGCATGAGAGATGCCGTAACATAAATTAAGACCATATAACATTCATTCCAGATATAAACATGCATTTAAGATCATGGATGATATTTAAACAAGAAACAAACAAGACTTAGGGTGAATAGAATAGTTAACACTTAACTTCCCAGAACATAATACATTTCCAAAATCTGCCACAGAGATTCTAAAATACTTTAGAATTAGCAAACCTTACTGAAATATTATGAATATTTACTGAGGCCTAGATTAAGATGTTATCTACATGTTTTATGAAGGAACCGAGAGTTGGTTGTTAACAGAAAAGGGTCTAAAAGTTAGTAAAATAGAGGCTGTGGAAATAAGGGTCTGTTTGGTAGAATCAACATAACTCAAAATGTACTTACTGAAATCAACTTATGTAAAAATGGGATAAAACTAGACTCGTGTATCTATTTCTGTATATATGGATCATCATGAGGGGAATTTTGTGGAGAGAGATATAAGGGTTCAAAGTTGTCTGTTAATCTTCCTTACTGCCACAAAAATTTCAAAATTTGTAAAGGGGTTCAAAAATACATTTTTGGGTCAAACCAAAAATCATGTATACTCAAGACATCCCAAAGAGGCTCTGTTAAAAATAGGTCTTTATTTGAGGGTCATTTGGTTCCCACGAAAATTGTTGGAAGAGCTTAATTATTACTATGTTTATCTCCGTTTTACACAATCATAAGAAATCATCCACATCTCCTATTCTTACACAACCAAGACATGTTCAAACATATCATAACAATATCATACATGCATAAGAAGGTTCATAATTAGTTTATACAATATTTATTCTTCATGTTGGGTTCTTTTAAAAGTTCCCTAGAACAAGGTTTAAACAACACATTCATGGTTCTAAGTCCTATCTTCATCTTTGATTATTTTTGTCCACCATTCTTTTATCTTTGAGAGGTATGGATATAAAAACATGATATTAGGGAGATAAATGAAAGATTGTAGGATATTCTTACTTGATATTTCTTGATTTAGAATAAGGAAGTTAGCTTTAATGCTCACTTCATTTTTTTCCTTCTCTTCCTTCTTGTTCTTCTTTCTTCTTCTTTTTTTTTTTTTTTTTCTTTCTCTTCCCTTCCCCTTGGTCTAGAGAGAGAGTGGGAGAGTTGGAAAAATGGGGAAAAGGCTTGCAAAGGTGGTGGTATTTATAGGCCTCATTTTCATGATTTTTCAAATTAATTTAATTCTTTAATTAGCCCATTCCGTACACTATTAATTTGATGACTTAGTTGAGCCAAAAAGTCTTCTAAAGAGGTACCCTAAATAATTGATGGGAATGGAAAATGATGATGACAATTTGGTGGAAAAAATGCATTAATTGTTTTCTTTAGGTAGTTTTCTCTCATAATTTAATTATTCTATGTATTCTTATCTACTTGAGGTATATTTATGTGTATAATTATCTCCTACAATACTTTAGTTAGTGTAGAAGATGAATTAAAGTTCCAAACAAAGCTTACTTATCATTTAAGCAAACATCACATCAAGTTTATTTCCTAATTTCTATTTTTTCAAAATACTTTAATTGTCACATCAAATACCTCTCTTGGAGACCAAGGCTGCCGGCCAAGGGAATTTTTGTCCTTTAAAAATTATTTTATTTTTGTTATTTTTATAATTTAGATAATTATGTGGGTCCCATTTTAATCTTTGATTAAGATTTAGTCTTTTATGTAATTTTCCAAAATTAGTTTATGAATTGGGCTTTAATCTAATTAATTGAGCTCTAAAATTAAAATTTAATCCATTGATTTAATTTATGAGTTCATGGGATAGAATTTTCATGTTGGACTTTAATCTAAAATCTCATGTTTAGTTTGTGATCTAAGAGACCAAATATTGTTTATCTAACTTAACTTTAGTTTCTTTCGGTTCTAAGTTTAAGTTTCTATTTACTTGAGCATTTTTGGTGTTGAACCCTTATTTAACACTATTAGGGTAAAATTATGTCTAGGTTAAAGTGTCGGCAAAAATTGAGTCTTTATAGCTGGTGTGACATTTTGTTATTAGAACCCTAGGTTTATAGGTTCTGTAGACCTAGGCAAGGTTGGCATTATGTGGATATAGGTGGTAGATATTTAAGTTGAGTCGTGTTAGTAGGACTTACGGGTGTCGTACCCTTGCCTTTGAATGTCTATTTGACTGGCTTTGAAGTCAGATTGAAAACGAGTTCTACAGGCGCTGATTCCTATCAGACGTCATAGTAAGTTAGCAGATTGGGGGGGACTACCTTGTAAGTCGTAGTGGATGGATAACATTAGATATTAGTTGTAAGTCTAGAAGGGGAATTGAAAAGATTTATGCATATACGAATTATTTTTATGTGTATTCCTATAGTTGAATAATGGAATTTGAGAGATGAAACTTGATTTACCTTTCGTTCGTAATGTAGAAATGGAAAATTTGGATGAAGAGTCGCATACCCCAACGCCGCAAGGTGGGGAGGGGCAGGGTGTACCCCATTAAGCAGGGTAACCGGGTCTGGCCAATCAGACGGCTATGATCTTAGCGGTTATTGCCCAACTGACTAAAGCAAATACCCATTTTCTAAGCATGCAAATGGGAAAAGGCGACAAATCAAAAGAAAAACAGTTTAAAGGCTTGGGAGCGAAGGAGTTTCATGGGACGTTAGATCCCGCGAAAGCAGAGTTTTGGCTCAAGGATGCACTTCGTATCCTAGATCACCTCAGAGTAACAGAGGATGAGAGAGTAAATCTAATTATCTTCATGTTTAGAGGAGAAACATATAACTGGTGGAAGGCGACAGAGTGGTTACTGAAGCTACCGATTCTAGGGAGGGAGCCTCCGATACCCCAGGAAATTACTTGGGTATGTTTTGTGAAAGCTTTTGACGATCAATACAAGCCCATGGTTTATAAATATAAAAAGGAGCAAGCGTTTATTGAGTTGACTAAGAAAGATATGAGCATGGCAGAATATGAAATGAAAATTACACAGTTGGTGAGATATGCGCCACAGCTGGTATAAGAGGAGGAAGCAAGGTGCCGCACGTTTTAGAGGGGTTTAGACTATGCTATCCGAACAAGGTTGATCGGGATAGAAATCACTAGTTATGTGAATTTAGTGAACAAAGCTCGTATGATAGAAAGAAATGTCAAGGAAGGAATTGGGAGGCGAGAAGACTACAAGAAGAGGAAATTTGGCAGCGCGTCGTCTGACAAACAAGGAAAGACCACCTTCAAGGGTGCCATGAGCAGACCATCGGCTCTTCGAAGCCAAAGCTCTCCATCTGTGGTAAAGAGCACCGGATTCAAAGGGAACTAATCAAGCGCGGGAAACTTTAGCAAAAGTGAGAAAGGGAGGAATCAGTCGTGTTTTAGGTGTGGAGCCTCAGATCATTTCATAAAGGATTGCGCGAAAAAGGAGAATGTTTGCTATCGATGTAATCATCCAGGACACTTAGCGAGTAATTGTGGACAACGAAATACACTGGCAACATCATCTATGGGTAGTAGGAGGATAGTGAACAGTGGGCCAGTAGAGTCGGTACAAGATAAAGGGAAGGGAGTTGCATTAGAGAGGTCAGTTATACCGGGATGTGTCTTTGCGATCACACGGCAAGATGCACAAGCCACTCCAAATGTGGTGACATGTACCATTCTTGTTTTTGGTAGACCTGCTTATGTTCTTGTCGACCCAGGCTCAACTCATTCATTTATAACACCTATGTTCATAGCTCTGGTAGAGGGCGTTGTACTTGAGCCCCTACTCTTCACTATCACCATCACCATCACCACACCACTTGGAGAGGAAATGTTAATCAATATCATATATAGAAAATGCCCCTTGAAAGTAGAAGAACACGAAATGAATGTTGATGATATGACTTTACACATGAGAGAGTTCGATCTTATTCTTGGAATGGACTGGTTGTCAATGCACCACGCTTCTTTAGATTGTTTTGAAAAGAGGGTGATCTTTAAAATTCCTGGAGAAGAGGAATTCGTCTTTTAGGGTGATAAGGTTAGGACGCCCGTGTATTTTGTGTCGGCCTTTAAGGTGACCAAGTTGTTGAAGAAAGGGTGACAAGGGTTTTTAGCACATGTTGTAGACTCCGGAGTAGAGAAGGAATGACTTTTCGGGATACCAATTATTTGTGATTTTTTGGATGTTTTTCCAGACAGTTTATCGGGGTTGCCTGTTGATAGAGAGATTGAGTTTGCCATCAAGACATACCCAGGCACATCGCCTATCTCTATTGCACCCTGCCGTATGTCCCCAGTAGAGTTGAGAGAATTGAAAGATCAGCTGCATGAGTTATTAAACAAGGGCTTCATCCGACCTAGCGTCTCACCTTGGGGAGCGCCTGTTTTATTTGTAAAGAAGAATGATGAAACTTTAAGAATGTGTATCGATTATCGGCAGTTGAACAGAGTGACGGTGAAGAACAAGTATCCATTACCTAGAATAGATGATCTATTTGACCAACTTCGGGGAGCCTGTGTGTTTTCAAAGATCGACTTGAGGTTGGGATATCACCAGTTGAAAGTGAAGGAGTCTGACATATCAAAAATTGCTTTTCGAACACGGTACGATCACTATGAGTTTGAAGTGATGCCTTTTGGGCTAACTAATGCGCCGGACGCATTCATGGATCTTATGAACCGTGTGTTCCAAAACTTTCTAGACAAGTTTGTGATCGTGTTTATCGATGATATTTTGCTTTATTCACAGAGTAAGGAAGATCATGCGGAACACTTGAGAATTGTCCTGCAGACTTTGAGGGAGCATAGATTGTATGCTAAATTTAACATATGCGAATTTTGGCCGAGCAATATCATATTCCTGGGGCATATTATTTTGGGTAATGGGATTCGTGTGTGTTGGGTACACTAAGGTGTTTGAACTTAGGTACAATCAATCTAAAGGGGGGGGGGGTGAATGGGTTGATGGCAAACTTTTGTTATTTTTTTCTTTTAAGACTTTCTTAAAAACT
>JAUTBS010177607.1:0-11989 GCA_032361285.1 Aequorea victoria | reverse complement strand
TAATTATTAACTAATCACAAAATTATAATTAATCAATCTTTATACAATGTGTTTAATAATTTAATTTATTTTAAAAACATTATTCCAGAGTTAATAATATCATTAATTAACCTCGTTATTAATTAATTAAGTCCACCAAACAAAGCTCCAAGCCAAACAGAGGTCATTGGACAATTTCGTCCGGACTTTGGTCCCGAAAATCCAGACTTTCTTGACCCGAGACGAAGGGCTGGCTACTGGTCCGATTCTTCCGGACTTTCTGAATTCCGTCCGGACGAAAAATTGGCAGGGACGAAGAACAGTCCACTGTAACTCGAAAATCCAAGATCATGTTTTTATATATTATAAGTGTTTCTAACATACTTTTAACAAATTTTACATCAAGTTTTCAATCCAAAACAATATAAATTTCAGATCTTTGATTGGTATATATATATGTGCATATATATATATATATATATACGTTCATATTTTTATTTCCACATTTTGGGTATCAATGTGTATAAACCGATCATAATACACTTCCGATTCGTTGTTATTTGCATATTTCTATATATATATATATATATATATATATATAACATGTTTTCTTTTGATTAATCTAACGTATATACATGTGAATATAAATTTAATAAACATTATGTTATATAATATTGAAGAACAGAGGTTGGAGAGGAAACTCACCGGAGAGACGACGATCGCAACGACGACGGAGACGCGTGGTGTGCGATGGTGGTCCGGCGATGGCTGAGATGGTGGTTGGCGACTGCTGGTTGCAAGAGAAGCAACGGAAGCAGAAGATGTAGGAAGTTAAATTTTTTTGGAGGAAGGAAAGGTGAACGAAAAGCTGCTGGAATAGGGGATTTCAGAAAAGGGGGTACGAGGGTTAGACGAAAAGGAATAGGGTCAGCACTAAAAGAGAGAATGGGAGAAATAAAAGGAGAATGTGGCAGAAATTAAGGAATAATGCCATATTTTGTGTCATCTTCCATGCCAAGTATACCAACCAATGTGCCTGACCTGACCATGCATTCGGTCTGACCACGGGCTCGGTCGGCCGAACCAACCAAGTCGAGTACTCATAACAGTCAGTTTCGAGATCAACGTTGTCGATTTCTCCCAAGATCACTCCAACAGCTGTCTCCATGACAAATTAACAATCAGGTCAACGCGAATCCCGAGATTCCCAGTCAGGTCAGCGAACCCTGAATTTGCCTCACTCTATCCCGAAAATCACGCCTGATCACGAATATTCAGGGATTCATCCACATCCCATCCCTGAATCCATGCCTCCACATCTCTATAAGTAGCAATCATCTGCAAACTCTAAAGATACGCCATTCTTGACACTCTGCCTATAGTTCTACGTTTGTTCAAAGTTATTATTCTACTGTCTATCCGCTGATTGTAGTATCGAAGAATTATAGGCCGACACCCCACCGGTGTTTATGTTTTAACACTTTTCAGGTTCATAGTCGAAAGGAGGGAGCAACCTCATAACAGCTTTGGGGGCACGACCTATCACTCAGCCGATCACGGGAGGACCATCCAAATTCAAGCACCAACAGAAATTTATATCTAAATTAAGGTTTTCTTAATAAATAAAAAATTAAAAAATAATCAAACTTAAATATAGATTTTCTAAAATGGCACCTGTATCGTGTGCTTATGAGTCATGAAGCCATGTTTTTGCATGGACTTCGGAGGTTTTGCTCATGAGACTCTCTAGCGTACTTCGGACAATTTTCTAGATGTTTAGGTCTAATTATTTAGATTTTCTTGTTTTATTTATCGTTAGAAAACTAAATAAATACCAAAAATTTGAAATCTATGTACACGTGACCATTTAGGCCTTTTAAAAATTATTAATAGAATAGTTTATGCATTTTTCACACTTTTCATGTGTTGTATATGTGTGACCAAGGATTATAAAAACTATGTCTTCGTCATGGTTGGATATGTTTTAAGCAAACATCCTTACTTTCAATCTTCATACACAACATCCAATCCCCTCTTTTTTTTTTTAAATAAAATAAAATAAAAATAAATTATAAGTTCTATATTTTTTTTTGGTAAGTATTGTTATAATGTGTAAGGAGTTGTCCTTTAATTTAAAAAAAAAAAAACTATTTACTAGCTCGTGACCATTTTGGAATTTATATTGAGATGTTATTTTAATAATTTCTCACATAGAATCAACTTTCTTTGTTTTATTTTATTTATATATATAACTTTATTTTGTTTTTTAATTAAAAAAAATAAATTAGGTAAATTCCTGAGTTATTAATAGAATTATATCAACCAATAAAATGATATAAAATAATGGTCTAAATAATGGCTATTTAGTGCAGTAAATTAATGTGTTAAAAACTGATACAATAATTGTTTTATACGCATCTTGACTCCCCTTGATTAAATTTTCTAATCCTGCCCCTGAAGTACTAGAAGTGTTAAGTCCCACCCTGAAGCATCGGGCATAGAACATGAGGAACGTAAACATTCATTCACAACACTACAATCTCTTATTCAATCATCAGAGATATTTCTATAAATATGAAACTCGGTTTATTATTTATCAACAAGCTCCCTAGTCACATATTATATTAAATCATTACAAACCAACATATAAAAATTAAATAGAGTATGTTTCCATCAAGACTCCCAACCACCAGACATATGCTCGCAGTGTACCCAATCGAACATTTCTTCCCAATCATATTTGTCACAATAAAGTGTGGGGGTGAGCTAAAAGAGTCTACGAGTTCACCAAAAGACTATCAATTATTCATTATAAATTGCAACTAAATAATTTAAACGTCACCACAACTATAACACAACGATTTATAAGTAATTTTAAAAAAAAATGTTACAAATTCAGCTTATCATTTTTCATGATATCAACTTTATTTCATTAACCTCGTCAACTTTTCCTTACCAGAGAAAATTATATATAAACAAAAATTCTTGAATATTTTTTGCAAATAAATTATGAACAACTTATTAGCTTCTATGATTACATACCCAATTATCTCATCAATTATTTTTTAGTAGAGAAATACTCATTATATCAATAATTCACTTCTAAGTGGAGAATTTTTATGACCTCATCAATCAGCCCTCAGTGGAGAATTTTTCATATACTTTCATTCAACCATACCACTTAATAGTTGTAACATCACATTTAATAATTTATTTCACATATCATTCAACAATTTATCTCACATTGTAGTGATATACGATTTAGTCCCATCTCATAAACATGTGGTTGTTTTATGCTCTCAATTAGGAGTTGTTGTAGTATTGTTACCTCGAATATTTCGCCTACTCAGTGGACAGGGTTAAGGACCATTCATCGGGTTACTTAACTGCGCTCGGTGGTGGAGCTAATAATATATCGACCTACGCAGTGGACAGGGTCACAAGCATTCTCAATCACACTGTGACATATACCCACATATTATCGAGTACTGTGCGATATATCCACAATATCATGCTGTGGCATTGACCCACACATTATTGAGTATGCGATATATCTACAACATCACACTGTGACATATTCCCGCACATTATATCGGGTGTGCGATAAATCCACAACATGGTACCGTGCCAAGCAGTTATCCAGGCTAAGAAAATAACTAAAGTATAATTTTCATATTAAATATATTATCTTTCTTCTTTATCGAAAACATTTCACAAAATAGTTTGTATAATCATAGTTCTCATGTTCTAACACATTTCTCACAAGTTTCATAGTATAAACTATTCATACAATTCACAATAGCCAAGCTAGTGATAGAAATTGTGCAATGTAAAGCATTCAAAAGTATTTCATATTCTTAAACAATCATCACAACTTATACTTAATAAAACTAGGTCCAAAAACACCCACCTCGAATGGAGACCCCACCGTAAATTCCTCTTTATGATCGCAACAAAATCTTCGACTCCAATGCCTATCCACCACATGGTCACAACAAAAAAATCACTTTATCATTTCCTAAAACATTCAAGAATAAGTTTGAAAAATTAACGTCGTAAACTAACCGTTATGCAAACTTATGCGTCATGAGAGATGATCCTTTCCTCAATTTTTGGTAGCCCACTAGAATCACTTAAGGTATAATCTTAGTAATGTCTTAGAGTCATTCTAACACTTGTAGTATCCAAAATTTACTGTGTATAGGACTAAGTATACCAAAAGAATCTAATAAACCTCATATTTCCATTGATCTTGAATCTGCCTCTATTTCTAAAAATTTCAAAATTATATCAAACTTTCTTCAAGATTCATGAAACTTTACCAGAAGCTAGTTTAGGATGTTACAAAACTTTTTCGTGAAGTATACTTTGTCAAAATCAATTTCAAAGCAAGGGTTTCATCTCTTTGAAGAAAACTATCCCTTAACTAGCCTCTGTTTGAAATTTCAGAATATGTTGACTTGGTTAAAAAATCATTTTAACCAACTCAATGAACTCTAAATTTTATGAAACATTTCAGGTATATAAAATAACATGTTAGGAAAATTCTTCATGAAGAAACTAACTCTAATATTTTATTCTAAAGTAGGGTAAACAATTGTACAAATCAATTGTGGCAAATTACTCCCTTTGGGGAAAATCGAATATCTCACAATTGGTCCATTAAATTCTCAAGAAATAAATCTTATATGAAAAGACTCATAGGCCTTTCTTTCAGCATATGGATCATCTTAAAAAATTTTTTATGGAATTAATTAAAAATTATCAAAGTGACCTGATTTTTGCGTTCCAAAAGCCAGATTATTCAAAAATTATTTTGGGACTTTAAATCTCTTTTTAAAATTCTACCAAAATTTGTATGTGCCAAACAGACCCTAATCTAACTCCAGAAAATCCATATTTTGGTTTTCACAAGGGTTTGATAAATAATTTAATTGTTAGAAACTTGGGACAACAACCTTATTCCTTGAGCTTTTCTTAGTTTCAAACCATGACCATATCTTCATTACTTTCAATCATTGACTTAACCTATCTAACTTATATCATACACTTGGAAGTGTGATTCAAGAACACAAGTGGTGTGTTTTCTAGGTTCACGAGCTAACAAGAACCATAGATCAAGGATTAAGATTTTTATTATTTTTTTTAATTTAACTTCGTTCTTCTTAAGTCTTATGAATTCATCTCAAATTACTTTTAGAGTTTTGAAAACAAATTTTAAAGAGGAGAATGAGGAGGCTTACTTGTCAAAAGAATGAAGGTAGGTGATGGTGGATTTCCTCCCTTTCTTCTTTCTTTCCTTCTTTTTTTTTCTTCTTCTTCTTCTCTCTCTCTCTCTCTTTCTCTCACCATGGCTGAAATTCCAAAGGGTTGGGGAATGGAAGAGACTCCTTTTTATAGGCACATGAGTTGTTTAAAAGCTTTTGTTCCATTTCAATATAATTGGTTGTTGGGTTCCAAGGATCCCGATACTCGTACGTAGAGAAAAAATACAAAAAATATGTATAATAATGAGGAATAAAAATTATACCTAAAGAGATCTGGTAGGATGATCTCTGTGACTGCAACAAGAACGTAGAAATGACCCGACGATCTTCTCACGTATATCCCTTTTGCACATCTCGAAAAATGTAGTGTGGGTTACGATCTTTCTTCGAGTCTCTATACCGTTTCTCTAGGTTTCAATCTTGAAAAAATATAAAATATTTTTCTTCAAAAATCTCACCAATTTTTCCTTTTGAAAAATCTCACTTAATTTTTTCCTTTGAAAAATAAATGTTGCCTTTCTTACTCTCTATCTCACCGAAAAGGAATGCTTTAAAACTTCTAATCTCTCTTAGACAATGAATTCTTCTAAATCAATTCCTCTGTTGCTATATGTCTGAAGATGTATATATTAAAATATATACATATAAGATAACATATATATAACCAGATTGAGAGGGAGAGAATCAAGGAAAAGGATAGATCTTCGGAGAGAGACTGAGACTAGGAGAAAGATTAGGAGGGAAGGGGCTGGCGGCTAGCAACAAAAAAATAGTTCAGCCTAGGGTTTTAACCCTAAATCCCATTTATGTGGCTTATGGATAAAAATTCCCTAGCAAGTTTCGATTCAATTTTCGATCAATTCGGCCATCAAATTATTGATCAAATTGAACCTAGGGATCCTGAAATCATCCTGAGAAAAATAGAGAGTGCAAACCCGGGCTACATGAGAGATCACGAGAAAAAAATAAGGTACAGGCTAATCGTGTAAAAAATCGAACGCCACTAACTCAAGCCCCGAGTTAGATTCTTGTTTACACGAGTCAAGACTGTTATTCAAGAATTACCTTAGAGGGGGGTGAATAGGGTCTTTTAAAATTCTTTTGATTTTTTTAAAAATCTTTGAAAACAATATCAGTAATATATATATAATATATATTCGCAGATAAATATGAATGTAGTAAAGAGATAGAGATAGAAGAATAACACTGATTTTTACAATGGTTTGGCTATCCCAGCCTACGTCCACTTCTCAAGATTTTCTTGAGATTTTTTCATTATAAGAGCACTTATGGGTGTGCTTCAAACCTTTTACAAACTATCACTAAGCTGTGTTCCAAAGCCCTCAGACTTCTAGCACTTGTGATATCCACTTCATCTTCCTACAGAAGACTCACCAAACTGTGTTCGAAAGCCCTCAGACTTCTAACACTTGTGATCTAATATCCCAAACCTTTTCAAAGATTCCCAAACTACTATCCAAAGATCTCAAACTTCTAGTACTTGCAATCTTTCTTTTTGTGTGCTAAACAGCACACAAAGTGAAGTACATTGTGACTCACTCTTACTTATACAATGAGTAGATACAAATGAAATACTCTATGTGAAGAGTTGATATTTGCACATTGTAGCACTGTGATGAAGAACCCACAAACAATATGAGGAATAGTGATTGCTGGGTTTCTTTTGAATTAATGATGAGAGGATCTATATCTGATCTTGAATGAGTGATACAAGATTTCTCTTTTCTGTTTCTAATTTTTCTCTTGGAAAGAGTGAATCATAGAATGATATTCTGATATGGTGTATGATATATTTCTCTCTCTAGATATTTTTTTTTGCGGTCGAGACTTCTCTTGTTGATTCTAGAGAGATCATGCATTTTTATAGGCACTTGCTTCAATCTTTGCATTTAATGATTCTGATACTGAGGAGTGCTTGCAATAAATATCTATCTTTTTCTTCACTTGCTTTTGTTCTCAGAATTCAAACTTTGAAATAAATGCGCCGTATATATATGATTTGCTTTTTGTTGTAGAGAATATCTTGTAATTAATTTCTGTGATCTTGATTTTTTTTGTCAAAGATTTGAGGCATCTTCTTGGGATTGCAACTGAAACAAATCCCCACAAATACTCCTAGATGATTATAGTCGTTGAAGATCAAATTATGGCATTTCATGCTCTAAGATATAGTTATTTTTCTCTATTAATTTCAGAAAATTAACTTCAGCAATTATTTTGGGTCGACACAAAAGTAGTTTGGGCCGACTCAAAATGCTGTTGGAGAACACTGTCTGCTGGTGGGCCAATCCACTAATGAGTTGGGTAGACTCATGTGTCTTTGTAAGCTAATGTATGTAGTTGGGTCGACTCACATTACTTCTGAGGCTACTATCTATAGTTGGGTCGACTCATGAGAGATGTTGTGCATTGGGTCAACTTAAAGGTTGTCTGTGTCAGCTCATAGCATTTGGGTCGACTCATAGGCTAACTGAGTCAACTCATAGTGTCTTTTTGTCCTTGAGTCGAGATTTGGGTTGATGTATAATGACACTCGCATGTGTCATAGAGCTTATGTCGACTCAAAGTGAGCTTCGGTCGACTCATGTTTATCAAAATAGGCATTGGGTTGATGTATGGGTTGACATAGGTCGACTCTGGCAAGGTTCATGGACTTGGGTCGATTCACAGTGGACTTGGGTCGACTCATGGTGGTATGTATGGCACTGGATTTATGTTTGGGTTGGCATAGGTCGACTCTGGCAAGGTTATTCACTTTGGGTCGACACATGAATGCTTTGGGTCGACACTAGAGGATAAGAGGCACTTGGGTCGACACAAGAAAATGGTGGGTCAATTCAAGGCTTCACCTGTTAAAACTAAAGAGAGTGTTTTTTTTTTTTTTTTTGGTTGTGTCAACTCAAGCCCTCGCCTGTTAGAGATACAGAGACCATGATTTTATTTGGGTCGACTCAAAAAGGACTTGGGTCAACTCATAACGCTCTGTTTTTGTTCTGGTGGTTTAGGCTTTGTTTGAGAATGGTTTATTGGTTAGGCTTTATTTGGAAAAATATTTGAATGCTTGTTTAAGTCCCTGAAATTACTTAAATCAATGTTAAATATAAAATTTACCCTTATATTGGGAGTTAACCTATTAGATAAACTTTTAAGTATATTTTGACGTTTAAGTGAGATATATATAACATGGTATGATCAATAATTATGATATATTAAATATGATCAATTAATATATTGTTTAAAATCACTTGAGCTTTTTGTTTAAAACTTTAGAGCTTGTTTAATTATTTAAAAAGAATTATTTGTTATCATTAAAATCTATAATTGATTCGTTAAAACCTTGGGACTAACGATCTCCCCCTTTTTTATGATGACAAACATTGTTAAGAATTTTTTTTGTAAAAGTGATACCAATGATTGAAAAAAAATCTCCCCCTTAAGAGGTGCTTCACATTTCAATATAATATTCAAACATTTGCATTCATATCAACAATCATATGAAAAATATATATCAATCTTCAGCTTATCAATTCAATATTTCCAATCTCGTATGTACCAATGTTTCCAATCTCATATACTAAGTCAAACATGTTATAACAATTGAAACATATATGTCAAGTTAACATTTTCAAACTAAACTTTGATACCAACAGTTTCTACCAACAATTTCTTAACTAATCTTATATTCTCTTCCCCTTTGTTATCTCAAAAAGTGAGGGGATCGAGAAATTTCTTATTTTTCTCCCCCTTAAGAAAAAAAAAATGAATATGTGCATGAATAGAAAAGAGGTACCAATAAACATCAACTCAAAAGAGTATATATATATATAATGTTGTTCTGATATATACAGCCCAAAAAATATAAAAACAGAGGGAAGGAAGTCAAAGAGTTTGATCATCCAGCTCCGTCGTCTAGTGGGTTGGTTTTAGTGTTTTGGTTGATGGTTTTTTGTGGAGCGTTCTTTGTCTTCTTCGCGTTGGAGGGCATCAAATATGGCGGCATCGTGAGGTTCTTGCTTCCGTTGCTTCTTGGATTTGCCAGAGACTTTCTCTTTGCCTTTTCATGAAGCATGCTCGGTGGGAGAAGTAGTGGCTGCCCGGAATTGTTCAGTGAACAACTCGGTGATTTGAATTCCCATTGCAGGAATAAATTCTTATTTTTTGCTTTGTTCACGTTCGTTGTGTTCAGCCGGGGTTTCAAAATGAGTGCCGAGCCATGCCATAAAATGATTTATTTTGAGCAGGATGGCATTTATTTTATCAACTGTCCTGTCCTTGTATTCTGTACTAACCCTCTTGATCAGGGTAGTACCGACATTGATGAAATTGTCAATACTGTCCTTCGAGGACATGCCAATGCCATACCCGGCTTGGAAGACATTGTTTATTGCGATGTCGAGGTTTTGTACTATTTGGTTTAGTCGTCGTTGCTCTCCAATTAAGTCGAGTTATAGTTCTTTGTTTTCATCATTTTGGTTTTCAATGATAGAAATTCTGTCATGTAGTCATTTGATTTCTTGTGTGGATGTGAGGTTTAGGTTGATAAGAAGTTTTATTTGATTTTTTAGTTCATCTATGTCTAAGGGAGGCAGTGTAGCAGAAGGAAGAGGAGGAACAGGATGAGGGCTGGTCACTGGTTGTGATAGTGGCAGTGGGTTGATCAGTGTTTTATGTTGACAGGACAATGGCTTGAGAGTCAAGTGGAGGTTTAACCCATTGGCCGTCTATTTTGACAAGTCTCATCGTTTTCAGGGTAGACTTATTGTATGTGTGTGTGTGATGCAAAGGTACACATAGGGTGTCCTTGAGGTTGATTTTGAGGTGCTTAAAGAGAATGGTCAAAAGCATTCCATGTGGAAGAATATTTTTCTTAGTGTAGGCTACCTTCCACATGTCTGAAAGAATAAGGTGCCCTAAGTCAATAGGTTCTTTATTGATGATACACCACATCACAAACAACTGGATGAAGGTGACATCTCTGAATTTTCCGCCTTGGGACAGAATAATGTAATTCACCATATGGTGAAATATTCTGTATTTAGGGAGAAAGAGGTTTGCGTCAAAATTTTTGATCGAATTTATGTTTGGACGGCCTGTAATCAGTGCAATGAAGTCCTCAATGGGAAAGTCTGGGTAATTGTTGCATTTTTTGTGGCAGTCCAATAGGTATGCCGGTTGGGGCATCAATCAATTAATTTATCAGAGAGGCTCCTAAAAGAAACTCTTTATCTCTGACCCAACATTTTAGGAAAAATTATTCCTTAGTGTTATAGGGACTCATGTGTGCGTAGGTGATACGACAATGTTCGGGATACACTGGTTCTTTAACGGAGGCGAAGAATTGCCAACCCATCTCAAAAAATCAGGTTGAGAAATGCATTTCAATTTCATCAAAGAAATTAAAATCGATGCATCTCCCATCAGGGACTTATCTATAAAGAAAGGTTTTGTTGTACTTATCTTGGATTATATGATTTTTGCACACTTGGGTTACCGAAGAGGGAGTTGGGGTTTTCTTGCTCTTTTTCGATCTCGAGGACCCTTCTGCTGGCTTAGATGCTCGTTTCTTTGTTCTTCTAGGGGGAATTGAAGGTTCCATGGTTGAATTTGAGCTTCGGTTGAAAAAGATGAGAATTTGGAAGATCGTCGATGGAAGCTAGGGCTTCGTCTGACAGATCATTATGGCACCAGTTTGTCCAGGTGATAGAGGTTTTGTTGATGAAGAAGGTTTAGGAGACAGGAGATGGGACTGATGTGATTGATTTGCAGGGTTTGAGTCGATAGAGAGGTTGAAGATAATTTTTGAGGTATCGACTCGTGAGAGATAGAGAGAGAGATTTGGATTTAAAATGAATTTTTGGACATCAAAACATATATATACCCGAGCATTTGGGTCGACTCATTGAAGTTGTGAGTCGACTTAAGTAAGTCGTATGGAATTGGGTCGACTCAAGGTCTTCATGAGTCGACATAAGAAAGAAAATCTCAGAACAGCGATCTATGAGTCGACACATGTGGGACAGTAAGTCGATTCATTATCTAACAGGGTCCGTGAGTCGATTGGAGCTTAGTGTGGGTCGACTCAAAAGAGGACCTGTATGCTGAGTCGACTCAAACTCTTTGTGAGTCGACCCATGAAGGGCAAAACCATTATTTTTAATATTTTTAGAGCATTTTCATTGATTTAGCATTCATAATTTACCTTTTATATAATTAAACCGTTCTTCATTCAAAGTTTTGGTGAATATATCTGCTAATTGGTGTTCTGTGCTTATAAATTTTATCAATACATTTTCTTTTTGTACGTGATCTCTTAAGAAATGATGTCTAATTCTATGTGCTTAGTCCTAGAATATTGAATAGGATTTTTAGACAGACTAATTGCACTTGTGTTGTCACATTTTATTAGAATTTTATGATATTTTAAATTAAAGTCTTCAAATTATTGTTTCTTATAAAGTACTTGGGCACAACAACTTTCTATGGCAATGTATTCGGCTTCAGTGGTTGAGGTAGTTATAAAATTTTATTTTCTTACAAAACCATGAAACTAGTGAGTTTCCTAGAAAGTGGCATGATTCACTAGTGCTTTTACGGTCCAACTTACAACCGACAAAGTCGCCATCCGAATAGCTTATCATATCTAGAGATGTGTCTTTGGGATACCATAATCCTAAGTTAATTGTTCCTATTAGATATCTAAGGATTCTTTTTACAGCAGTTAG
>JAUTBS010177497.1:0-11992 GCA_032361285.1 Aequorea victoria | reverse complement strand
CCATTTCAACTTTTCAAGAGCATGTCTAATCTCAACATAACATCATAATATGTCCACTATCATGTTAACAATCATTTTATTTAATATTTATTCTTCATCTTTAGTTCATTTCAAACTTCCCTAGAACATGAGTTTTTCCTTTCTTTCTTATTTTCATGAGCTACTTCCATCTCCTTTCATTTTTGTTCTTCATTATTTATCTTGAAGAGATATGGATGTAATAATATGATTTTAGGAAGATAAGTAAAGAGTTCAAGAGGATCCTCACTTGTTATTTTTTATCTTAGAAGTTGGTTCTCACTTCCTTGATCTTCTCCTTTTTCTTCTTCTTCTTCATTCTTCTTCTTTCTTTTCTTTCTTTTCTTCCTCCTATCCTCCCATTGCTGTCGAGCTTCAAGAGGGTTTAGAGAGAGAGTGGAGTCTTGAAAAAAATATTTTAAAAGCTTGGAAAAAGGGTGTTATTTGTAGGCAAATAATTATGGAATTATTCAAGACTTTAATTAGTGTATTTCCCATGAAATTAGTCATTCCATGTCACTATTTGGATAACATCAATGGCCAAGAAGTCTTCCAAGAGTACAAGGGTCTAGTCTCTTCAAAATGATGAGAATTGGGGAAAGAAAATACATTAATTTTTCTTTGGGTAGTTTTCTCTCAATTTAATTATTCTACGTATTTTTATCTTCTTGAAATATATTTATGTGTATAATTATCTCTCATAATTAATTTATTCATGTAGAACATGAATTAATATGCCAAACAAGCCTTACTTTCCAAACACTCAACCATCACATCCCATCTTTCTTCCGATTTTCTATTTTTCAAAATAAGCAAAAATAGTCACATGATATCCACTCCCCTAAGGGGCTGCCGGACAAGGGGTAAATTTTTTATTTAATAATTGTTTTATTTTGTTATTTGCATAATTAGATAATTAATGTGGTTCCATTTTGTCTTAAATTAAAAATTAGGCTTTTTATGCAATTTTTCAAGACTTAGATTATGAAATGGATTAAATTTATTTAATTGGGCTCTAGGATTAAAATCTAATCCATTCATTTAATTTATGAATCTATGGGCTTGAATTTCTATGTTGGACTTTGATCCAAAATCCCAAGTTGTGATCTAGGTGGTCGAACTTAGTTCTTCAAACTTAACTTAAACTTTCTTAAGTTTTACCTCATAATCCTGACCAATTAATTTCTTTAGGATTTAGAGAGTTTAAATTTCATGTTTAGTGCTTAATGACTGTGTTGTGGAAAGTGAGGCGTCACAGGTCGTAGTGTCAAATTTTTTCAGTATTGAGAAACAGCATTTTTTAATGGCAGCGTGGAGATTCGAGATCAAAGATACCCCTCTATATCGAGGGCAATATACTTTCTTAGGTTTTTGATAAACCATGGCCAACTCTCAATCTTCTCATCGTCCACAACGGCAAAGGTAAGGAGGAACATCTTTATATCCGTTGCGACTCCCATAAGAATAAGTATCTTTTCCATTAGATGCATAACATCGATGCATATAACAGGTGGGCAGTGTCTGAACCCATCAATGGACACCAGAACACATAATTAAGTGCAACAACATTTGGGTTTGATGAATTGATTAAGCTCCATTACATAACTGTGCCAGAATTTTAGGTTTGCATACCACTTTAGTTCTCACCAACCATGCATTTTTGTACAAGATTTGATATTTACGAATGGTGTTGACAGTTGTCATTATGGTTGCCAAGGGTATTTTAGGATTTTTCTACAAAACACAAGTCATTGTCAATTTTGGAGAACACTTAACATATTGATATACTTCATAAGAAAATACATACACTTACGTGTATATTACAGTAACGTCAGTCATGGTAGATGTTGTAATAAATTGGGAGTCTAAGTTTTGGTGGTCCCTATTCATCCTACCGTAAACGCAGTGGTGTTTATCAGCATATTGTATAATCTCAAAATAATCATGACTACTCTTACTAGTCGCATTAAGCTGCCAACTGCACTTGTTCTTACATTGGCATACCCACATTGCTCTTTTTGAATCAATGACTACGTACTGTCTGTTGTTCTTAATGTGATGCATCTTCACAATATTCTGCAATTCATTTTTATCTTTGAACACGCCCTTCTATAATTTTTCTGTTAGGGGATTTCATGTCCAATCGCGAGTGTAAAAATCACGTACCGTAATTGAACCGTCATTACCTATGTCTATATTTGTGAAGAATGGGATGTCAATCTCGACCTCGTGCATCGTACTAGTACTAAGGCCAGCAGAACCACCGGGTTTGGTGTTAGCATTTCCACATTCTCCTAAGTCAATATTCTCTTCATTGACATCATCATCTTTGCTTTGGACCAACAAAGCTTCTAAGTCCTCATCCCAGTCTGACATAGCATCTCTATTATTGACATTTAACTTATTGACATCTGTAAAGTCATTATAGCTTATAAATTGCTCCACTAGAATTGTGCTTGCCTCGTGAGCGAAATATGGAGATGAAGGTGGATTGGTGTCCATGAATGATGACGATGACCCCACATCCTCCATTGTTGATAATGGATTCAGCATTTCAGTTGGAGATGAAATCTTGGGTTGTGAGTGCAAAATGACATTATAATAAGCCCTCAAGTCGTGCCCTAACTCTAAACCGATTGTATCTCATGCTTACGTTAATAAATTCATGAAAGAGCTAGTCCCTTGCATCATGAGTAATCGCTATCCCTTCAAGCTCGATGAATTTCAAGTAGTTTTGAGGAGAACCTTTCGTCAGACCAAGTATTGTTGTATCTAACGTGTTATGGTCATTTATTTTCATTCTCTTCTACTTAGTAACAGATAAACCAACCTATAAGGATATTGACATTTAAATTTTAGACGATAATTGCCACCATAAGGAACCACTCTTGGGAGCATCATCGCTTTCAAATCCGTTAATGTCGTTATCCGGTTAACATTGTTGATAATGAATGACGATGATGACCTCACATCCTCCATTGTTGATAATGGACGTACACCATAACTATACCCAATATTTAGCATTTCGATCGGAGATGAAATCTTGGGTTGCGAGTGCAAAATGACATTATAATAACCTCTGAAGTCGTGCCCTAACTCTGAACCGATTGTATCCCATGCTTAAGTTAATAAATTCATGAAAGAGCCAGTCCCTTGCAGCATGAGTAATCGCTATCCCTTCAAGCTCGACGAATTTCAAGTAGTTTTGAGGATAACCTTTCTTTCGTTAGACCAAGTATTGTATCTAACGTGTTATCATCATTTATTGGCATTGTCTTCTACTTAGTAACAGATAAACCAACCTATAAGGATATTGACATTTAAATTTTAGACGATAATTGTCACCATAAGGTGTGATGCTTCAAAAATTGGATTCGTCAAGAGACGTAAATATAGTATATAGGGTTATTCTAACAATAATCACCCAACATAGTTTATTATTATTTATCATTAGGGAATACTACTGTTCACATTTTTGCATAAGACACATTCTGTTTTAAATATTACATCCCAATAATAAATAAAAGAGATTGCAAAAATATAAATCTCCCAAGCATAGTTGCCACTTGATCATGTAAGCCACGGTTCCACATATTCTTCAACAGCCTCCTCGATCATGGTTTGTTCTTCAAAGCCTAGCATAAAACGCCATGAGCTGCGAAGTCCAAAAAGAAACTTCTGAACCCAACAATTCTCACACATAATACATACAACAGGACATAATGATATATGGTATGCATAAATGATAAAAAACCTAATTCCTAACAAGGGTTCCTTTACGCCGAAAGGATCCAATAAAACTCAATCACCCAAACCTGACACTTCAGAAGTTAAAGCCACCACATAGCCACGATCCGGTCCCCCATTGGTAGCACCATGACTCATAGTGGGTTTACGTACCCACCGGTTTATGCGAGCCTCCGGCTTAGAACCAATCTTCATAACTCACCTTGTAACACCATGAGTCATAGCAGAGTGACATACTCAACTAGCTCATGAATGCCACAAGGGCAGCGCGGTACTACTAGGTGAAGAGTATCACGCATTGCACCCCGGAACCACCATCCCTCATGTGTCCTTGGCAAGTTTGTGTTAAATTCATCAGTTCGATACGGTGCACCAAGCTACATTGTACCCAAGTCACAAGATCACAAGATCATACCCAAGTCACAACCCATGTGAACTTGTCCACAATAATAACAATGTCCATCAAGAATCAACAATATCCAAGCTAGACACAAGGTGAACACCTCCACCCAAGACTCAGTCCATACATGAGAGAGGTTATAACATAAGTCTAAGTTCGTACAACATTTATCTCAGCCATAAATACTCATTCCTAACCATGGATAGTATTAGAAAAAAACAAACACGCCTTAGGGGTGAGTATATTCTTTAAAACCTTATTTCTCAGTACAAAATAGAGTTCTAGAATCTTTCACAGAGAATCATAAATACTTTAAAAATACCAAACCTCACTGAAAAATTAGAAAAATATATAAAGAGCTAGATTAAGATGTTATAAAGACTTTTTATGAAGCAACCGAGAACTGGTTGCTAACAGAAAGGTGTCCAAAAATGGTTGAACAGAATCTATCGTAAAAGAAACCAGTTTGGCAGAAACATTATATGTCAAAATATACAAGTCCAAAGTGAGTTCTGTAAAAAAAGGATAAAACTAGACTCATAGATCTTTCTTTGGATAGGTGTATCATCTTCTTTCTTATCCATTTTTGTCCATGCTTCTTTTATCTTAGAGATGAGTAGAGATTAGAAGATGATATTAGGAGAGAAAAAAAGAGTTTAGAAAGTCTCTTACTTTGTTTGTTCTTGATCAAAAGAAGATGGACCTTTATTGATTTTCCTACTTTCCTTTTTCCTTCTTCTTTCTTCTTCTTTCTTCTTCTTCCTCTTCTTCTTTTTCTTTTCTCTCCTCTCTTTTCTCCCAAGAGTGCCAAGCTAGGGAGAGAGTGAGGGAAAAAATGGATAGAGAAGTGCTCTATTTATAGGCTAGGAGAACAGAGTAAAATACATGATTTTTCTTTTTATTTTAATTTACTAATTTGTCCACTCAAGTCTTTCAATCTTGATGACTTCATTTAGCAACCAAATCTTCTAAAAGAGGACAAGGGACATAAGATAATAGTGGTTTGATTTATATGTGTGATCAAATTAAAAAGGGTTTCTAGAAATCTAGCAAAAAGTCTCTCAAAATCAGCTTTTGTTACTATTCCTTCTTTGACTGGTTTTCTTTCTTAACTCAATTATTTTCTGTATTATTTTCTTCTTGAGGTATATTTATGTGTATAATTATCTCCTACAATTAATTAATTAGGAGAGAAGATGAGTTGGAGTCTTGAATTTAGGTTGCTTGCAAATGGTACTTCTTTCCTTTCTTTCTTTTATTTAAAATTGAAGACTTATGTCACATTAAGCAACTCTCCTAGGGAAATTGGGGCTGCCGGCCATGGGGGATGTTTGACAATGAATTTATTTTATTATTTTTTTATTTCTATAATTTAGAAATTTATGTGGGCCCCATTTTGGTGTTTCATTAAAGTTTGGGCCTTTTTATAATTTTTAAGACTTAAATTCTTGATTGGGCTTTAAATTAATAAATTGGGCTCTAAACATAAATTTGGGTCCATTGATTTAACTTGTGAGTTTGTGGGCTTGAATTTCCATTTTGGACTTTAGCCCAAAATTCCATGTTTGGGTTGTGATCTAGAAGACCAAACTTTATTCTTCCAACTTAATATTAAAATTTCTTAGGTTCTAAATTCATAACTTTAATAACTTAACAAATTTAGGGTTGAATCCATACTTAGCATTATTTGGGTTTATGGAGCTTACATCCTAGGGTTATGAGAATTTGGGTCTTTACAACCCCTTAAACAAAATTTTGTCCTCGAAATTAAACTATTACCATCGTTCTCAAAAAGTTGAGGGTGGTTGGTGTGCATAGAGTCTTCTCGTTTCCAGGTGGTTTCTTCGAACCCTCTGTGTCGCCACAGAACTCGTACTAATAGAATGGTCTTTACCCGTAGTACCTTATCTTTATGATTTGTAATTTTGACTAGTCATTCCTCGAATGTAGCGTCGTTGTCAATCCTGAGCTCTTCCCAATTTAGCACGTGAGTTGGATCTGCCATATATTTCTGTAGCATGGAGACATGAAATACGTTATGCATCCCAGAAAGTTGAGATGGCTAATCGATAAGCAACCTCCCCGATCTTTAGCAGGATCTCAAATGGTCCGGTGTATCTCGGCGCAAACTTCCCTTTCTTCTCGAAGCGCACGGCTCCCCGTCGAGGATGAATCTTCAAGAAAACATGATCGCCAATGCTAAAGCTCTAGGGTCGGTTTCTCTGGTCCGCGTAGCTCTTTTGTTGACTCTGAGCAGTTATGAGACGTTCCTGAATGAGTTTGATTTTTTTGGTGGTCTCCTGTATGATCTCTGGCCCCAAAATGTTATTGTCTCCTACATCTGCCCAACATAAAGGTGATCGACAAGGTCGTCTGTATAAGGCTTCATAAGGAGCCATGCCGATGTTGGCTTGAAAGTTGTTATTGTAGGCAAATTCTACGAGCGGTAAGTGTGTCTCCCAACTTTCTTTTAAATCCATAGCACATGCCCGCAACATGTCCTCCAACATTTGAATCGTTCGCTCGGACTGTCTGTTAGTTTGAGTCTTTATTTCTTGCAATTCCGCAGGTGGGGGGCCAAAGATATAGGTGTTGTTCCTGGCTGCAGTTCGATGCTGAAGTCCAAGTCCCACTGTGGTGGTAGCCCTGAAAGTTCTTCTAGAAAGACGTCTTCATATTCATTCACGATTTTAAGAAGTGGAGTGGTCTTTAGACTTTCTTCATTGAGTATAAGACTTGCTAGTCTTGCAGTTAGATTATTGGTCAACGGAGTCCTTTGTCCAATTCGGGGTAATGGGTGGTATCTACCCCCCTTAAAATGGAAGCATGATCCATCAGGACTGCAAGCTGTGTGACCTTCTTCTTGTGGTAGTCGATAATAGCTCTTTGTTTGAATAGCCACCAGTCCATGCCCAAAATGACATCGTAGACGCCCATGTTGATGAATCGAAGAGCACATGAAAAGCTAACGTCGGAGACTCCTATCTCGCAAGATTTGCACAAAAGACGTATAAGCGAAAGTCCTCCTAAGGGTGAGGTTACAGACATTGAGGTGTCAAGGGTTCAAGTGGTAACCCCAAAGATGAAGCACAAGCGTTCGATATAAAAGAATGTGAAGCGCCAGAATCAAAGAATACATGAAATAGGGAATGGTAGAGAGCATAAGAGTGCCTTCGATGATAGAGGTCCATTCCTCCTCTTCTCCTTGTAGTGCAAAGACCCTACCAACAGCACCAGTGGCCTGAGCTGGCCTTCCCATTTTATTGAACTGATTTCCTCCTGCCTTCTGTTGGTTAAAATTTCCCTATAAATTAGTCATATGAGTTCCTCCCGATCCAGGAGTTTGGCCGTAAGAAGTTCCCCCTTGGTTTTTCATTTCCTGAATCTTTGGGCAATTTCTCTTGATATGGCTAGGCTGGTGACATTCGTAGAAGACACCTTGACAGTTCTTTTAGAAGTTCAAATTGGGCCCTTGTCGAGTTTGTGATTGTGGTCTGGAGTAAGGTTTCTATCAATTCCCTCCATGATTTGCTATATGATTTCCCCCGCTGATTGGTCTGCCCTTTCGCTGGTTCCAGATCTTTCGTGAATCAGCTGATTCAGCCTCGGCCATCTGGGCTGCTTGTATTACTCGCGCATAAGTTAGAAATTGCATGAATGCAATTTTTCCTCTCTTAGAAGGTTCAAGGCCCCACTCGATGCGTCAGGCTTTAGATTCTTCATCTGGGATTAGAACTGCCGCATGACGGGCGAGCTCCTCGAATTTATTGACATATTGGGACACACTCATTGTCCCTTGCTTCAAATCTAAAAATTCACACATCCTTGCCTGTTTGATCGTGGATGGGACATACTTGTCCAAGAACATCTTTTCAAACTGTTTCCAGGTAAGGGTGATCATATTCTGGTTTTCCCTCTCCATAGACCACCAGTGGTGTCTGCCTCTTCTTCCAGCTAGTAGACAGCTAATACAATTTTGTCTCCATCTCCTTATATGTCCATGGTGTCCAGCATTTTTTTGGTCATCCTAATCCAGTTTCCTGCTATACGTGGGTCGACCTCTCATTTGAACACCGGAGCCCTCTATTTTCGGAATTCAACTAAGAGCCAAGCTCGATTCTTTTGAGCTCGAACTGACGGAGGGTTTAATGATGTGGCCAGCTGCCGTAGGATTTGTGCTAAATTTTGCACGTCAGAGTTTTGGTGGGGTTCAGCCTCGCCTTCCTCCCCGCCATTTAAAGTCTGGGTATTTTGTAACCAAGATATATTTGAGATGTACTAAAATTTTATTTATTTATTATTATTTTTTTTTTGCATAAGACGAGATTGAAATGAACTGATCTTATATATATCCCAATATTGGTGTGGAACAGTTATACAAAATTTGCCAAGACTTTTACAAGCTTCAAAATAAAATCTTGGTTTTACTGTCCTTAGCAAACATATGGTCCTAACGTACAAACAACTGCGGATAGTCCCTACGGACCAATATTTCTAACTCCCAGATCACCTCTTGGACACCGTAACATTCCATTAGCATCAGCGATACGTTCTTCACGATCAGTAGCCGTAAGTGGCCATTCTGTGTAGCTCAAGTTGTTGTCAAAATCTAGGTCTTCCTCCAAACCAAATATACGATCTTCGTCTGAAGGTCGTTGGCGTTGGAGCAGTTTGTATGGGGCGATACCCGTTCAGCAAATCCCTGGGCACTCCTAGCCTGACAGCTCTATCTTGGATCTACTCCACGACAAGTGATGGTCCAAAAATGTAATACGCGTACACCAGTGTCTTCCACCTACACCTTAGAAGAGGGGCCACCCTGGCATAAACCATGATGCCGAACAGATACTCTTGTGGGGCATTAGGCTACCTCTATCGACGGGGGATCCTTTTGTCTTCATCATCAGGTGGTGCGTAGTCAACATCGATCACCTCATTGTGTGCATCCTCTGACTCACTGTCACTTCTTTCGTCGTCAGCGTCATCATCTACTAGGTCTTCTGGATGGAACCAGGCTAGAGGTTCTACCTCAAGATGTTCATCCATGTCCCAAGCACCTGGTAGGACTTCATCATCTAGGTTGATAACCTCTTCAAAGAATTTCTCGGGATCGGAATTAGACTCAGAAGACATCCTACAAGACATAAATCAATAGACTTGGTTCACATTGTAAACTTTTCTTTGTTCATAACTTATGCATAAGTTATAAATTATAGACTTAACACCGAGTTTTCACTTTAACGATCGCAAGGTTTCTCCATAACTCAAGCCTAAGGTTTTCACTAAATCTAGGCTCTGATACCAAGTTATGACGCCCCAAAAATTTGGTTCGTCAAGAGACGTAAATATAGTACATAAGGTCATTCTAACAACAATCATCCAACATAGTTTAATTTTGTTCACATCGTAAACTTTTCTTTGTTCATAACTTATGCATTAAGTTATAAATTATAGACTTAACACAGAGTTTTCACTTTAATGATCGCAAGGCTTCTCCATAACTCAAGCCTAAGGTTCACTAAACCTAGGCTCTGATACCAAGTTGTGACGCCCCAAAAATTTGGTTCGTCAAGAAACGTAAATATAGTACATAAGGTTATTCTAACAACAATCATCCAACATAGTTTAATATTTATCATTAGGTAATATTGTTCGCATTTTCGCACAAGACACATCATTTTTAAATATTACATCCCAACGATAAATAAAAGAGATTGCAAAAATATAAATCTCCCAAGCAGAGTTGCCACTTGATCATGTAAGCTACGGTTCCACATATTCTTCGGCTGCCTCCTCGATCATGGTCTCTTCTTCAAAGCCTAGCACGAAACACCATGAGTTGCGAAGCCCAGAAAGAAACTTCCGAACCCAACAATTCTCACACATAATACATACAACAGGATATAATGATATATGGTATGCACAAATGATGAAAATCCGGATTCCTGACAAGGGTTCCCTTTACGCCGAAAGGATCCAACAAAACCTAATCACCCAAACCAGCAACTTCAAAAGTTTAAGACGCCAGATAGCCACGATCTGGTCCCCCATTGGTAGCACCATGACTCATAGTGGATTACGTACCCACCGGTTCATGCGAGCCCCTTGCTTAGAACTGATCTTCAGAACCCACATTATCACACCATGAGCCATAGTAGAGTGACATACTCAACTAGCTCATGAATGCCCCAAGGGAAGCGCGGTACTGCCAGGTGAAGAGTATCACACATTGCACCTCGAAACCACCATCCCTCATGAGTCCTTGGCAAGTGTGTGTTAAATTCATCAGTTCGATACGGCGCACCAAGCTACACTGTACCCATCACAAGGTTACAACATGGAAGGAAAAACTGCCTAATCCATCACAAGATCATATCCAAGTCACAACTCATGTGAACTTGTCTATAACAGTAACAATGTCCATCAAGAATCAACACTAGCCAAGCTAGACACAAAGTGAACACCCCCACCATCCAAGACTGTCCATGGATGAGAGAGGTTATAACATAAATCTAAGTTCATACAACATTTATCTCAACCATAAATGAGTTCATAACCATGGATAGTATTTAAAAGAAACAAACATGTCTTAGGGGTAAGTAGAGTCTTTAACACCTTATTTCTCAGTACAAAACAGAGTTCCCAAAATCTGCCATAGAGATTCATAAATATTTTAAAAATACCAAATCTCACTGAACAATTATGAAAATGTACAAAGAGCTAAATTAAGATGTTATAAATATTTTTCATGAAGCAACCGAGAACTGGTTGCTAACAGAATCTGTTGCAAAAGGAACCTATTTGGTAAAAACCTGATATCTCAAAATATACAGGTCCAAAATGAGTTCTGTAAAAAGAGGATAAAACTAGACTCATAGACCTTTCTTTCGATAGGTTTATCAGCTCAAGGGGTTGTATAGAAAAAGTTACAAGGGATCAAAGTGGATTGATATTCTGCCTCTGTGTCACAAAAATTTCAAAAATAGCAAAAAAGGGTTCAAAAATACATTTTTGGGTCCAACCAAGAATTACACACTTAAGACATCCTAAAGAGCCTCTTTTAGAAACAATTTTTAATTTGGGGATGATTGGGTTGACACGAAAATTCTGGAGATAGCGTAAAGATCACTCTATTTTTTATGATTTCTTCGCAATAACATATAACCATCAATTTCTCCTATTTTAATACATTCAAAGCATATCCAAACATATAACAACAACATAACATATTCCTAAAAAGATTCTTAATCATTTTCTACATTATTTATACTTCAACTTAGGTCCTTACAAAACTTCCCTAGAACAAGGTTCTAAGCTCATATTCTTGGTTCCATGGTTCATCTTCTTTTTTTATCCATTTTTGTCCAAGTTTCTTTTATCTTAGAGAGGTTCAGAGATTAGAAGATGATATTAGGAGAGAAAAAAAGAGTTTAGAAAGTCTGTTGTTTTAAGCTCATATTCTTGGTTCCATTGTTCATCTTCTTTCTTATCCATTTTTGTCCATGTTTCTTTTATCTTAGAGAGGATTAGAGATTAGAAGATGATATTAGGAGATAAAAAAATACTTTAGAAAGTCTCTTACTTAGTTTGTTCTTGATCAAAAGAAGATGTACTTAGCTTTATTGCTTTTCCTCCTTTCCTCTCCTTCTTCCTTCTTCTTTTTTCTTCTTCTTTTTTCTTCTTCTTCCACTTCTTCTTTTTCTTTTCTTTCCTCTATTTTCTCCCAAGAGTGCCGAGCTAGAGAGAGAGGGAGGGGTGGAAATGTTTGGGAAAAAATGGGTGGAGAAGTCCTCTATTTATAAGCTAGGAGGAGAGAGGAAAATACAT
>JAUTBS010177496.1:0-19365 GCA_032361285.1 Aequorea victoria | reverse complement strand
CTTCCTCTTTTATTCTTATGTATGTGTTAGGTCCTTCTTTACTTCTTTTATATTATTAATTACATCATAACTCTAATCCACCTCTCAAACAGGGCCCCACCATTGGTCTTAAATCGAATTAATTATATTTTATTATTTAATTGTAAATTATGGGATGTTACAAGTAGCTTCCTAAACTACTCACTCATATTTCATTTTCAAGAAAATCCCTTAAAACCTATAAGATATTTGAGTTGGATCCATGGAACTTAGAAGGGAAAAAATTGCATTTCATGAGAAACTATTGAAACCTAAACCTTGATTTCATGGTCTCTTGGTTGTATGACTTATGAATCTAGAATTTGATCCCTAGAGTTGTTAAAATACACTTCTAAGTTTATAATATGAGAATGAGAAAAGAAGATTAGTGATATCATAAAAGGGAGTTAGGGTTGGGGTTGCTAACCATGAGATTGAAAGAAATGTTGAATCTGTCCCTAAGCTTTAAAAATTGGGATAAGCTATAACCAAGTGAAAATTAAATTTCATATTTTTTGGAATTTATAAAGGGTATGTTTGACCTATACTAATTTTGGTTAAAATTCTAAAGGAGTGTTAGAATCCCAAAATAATTTTGTGAGTTTTGGACTCTATAGGGCATAAAAATAGAGGAATTTGAGAAATTTTAGTTAATTTCAAGAAAATTCCATAGAAATGAGCCACATATAGAAATCAGGTCTATGTGTTTAGTTTTACCCAAAATTCATAAATCTCAGTTTGGGTAGACAGATATGTAGAAAAACGAATTCTACCAAAATGGGCCTAAATAGAGACATAAATTTTAAGATTTTTTTTACCCACTTACTGAGTGAGTTGCAAGTTGGGTCCTTCATAAACAGGTTTGATAACACCCTAAAGTTCCTCACTATAAAGTGTAATGAATTTTAGAGGTCACTTGGTAATTTAAAATGAATTATTTCAGAAGTCTAGAGGTTCTAAAAATCTTGAAAGTTCAAATTCCATAGAATTTGTGAGGGGACTTGATACCTAAACCTTGATTTGGGACCATGGGTGTCACGACCCAAATCTCATAGGTTAGGGTCCGCGACCGGCCGATGAGTCAACGCTCACCCGAGACCTCTAATTTCCGAGTTTAGAAATTTTCTTTACTAATTAAAACTTTTTACAACTTGATTATTAAAAAATATTATTTTAAAATGTTGTAGTTTGAAAAGAAGAATAGGTTTAAACTATGAAGTAAAATGAGTTTGTTTTTGTATGGAAGCATGATATAAAGCATATTTAACATAACTCACAAAGCATTCTAGTGTTTAGATTTATTACAAAGTTTTCTCTAAGTAGGCCCACATCTTAGACCGTAATAATAAAATATGTACCACAAACAAGAAAAGACCTGTCATAAGAAGAAAGCAAACAAAAATAGCTAGAAGGTCCATGGCATGATCTCAATCATCCAACGTCTTCTAGGAAAGGCTAACTTGGCACAAAATTAAAATATATGCAACGTCGTAAGTACACAAAACTTGTGTGAGATGACAGATAATAACCAATTTACTATTTTACCATTTTCTATTAAAAGATTCTTCTCAAAGAAAATAAATTCATGTGAAACTCTTTTTCTACCATTTTTTCTTATGTTAGATCATAATAACACTTTATAGAATAAATAAGGGCAGAATGAATAATAATAATATAAAAGAGAAACCGTCTTGTTTGCATGTCATTGCTCTCGGTGGATATCATGGTCAGAGATAGGGAGCTACCAGTATCATATAATAGTAGGCATGATACCATCCTATTACCACCTGACCTTGTGGCCAAACACCTCATTGGACACCTTATAGACACCCTAATTTTGGCTAAATTGCTTACCTGGTCTGTCTCTAATGATGACTATATACACAAATTTGCATCGATAGAAACTCTATACGATCACAAGAGTCAATGAAATACCCTAAAACATCCAAAACACCTCAAAAATACAAGAATGCCCAAAAACACCCCCGTTGCAACTTTTTCAACAAGGCGCAAGCCTGCTTGTCTATACCTCCATGCAATCTTTTCTAAACCCAGTGCACGCCATCACTTTTTCAAAACCATAACCACGTCATGTCAAAATGATGCACGCCACCTCCAGAACCTGCAACAAGGCGCTCGCCACTTATAATCTGACGCACACCATCCCTAAAGGTGGCAAGCGCCACCTCTAGAGGAAGGTTCTATTCCCTCCATGTGTCAGCATGTCATTGGCTAGCTGCCATGCAAGAATTTTTATAAATATCGGCATACCTCAGCCATTTTGAAAAAGAAAAAAGAAAAAAGGGATTCCAAAATGTCGATACTCTGTCGAAATACTGACTCGCCCGACACTTAGCCATCTAATACACCACCGAAATTCCCCTATACTAGCCTAATTCTGAAGATTCAAGGTCGTACGAAGAGTCCTTTGGAAGAAGATGCAACGCATTGGGGAGACAACCAGATAGCAATCGTGCATTGCTCGAGGTTTCATATTCATCACCATTTTCAATAAGTATTTTAATATCGCCATTTCTTTTGTTCTTTCCTCTCATTTTCGAGGAAGAAATTGTGATTATGGTCAATATTTGAATTCTAGCATGTTGTTTTTATTTTCTCAATACGGAGAGGGCACTTTTTGGTCGATTCTCCATGTCTCTATTTTTGTTTGAGCAACACACATATGCATGACAATATTTCTACAAAATAGAGGTCTCTGGCACCTACCACATAGCGTGCACCACCTTTAGGTGGCGCAGGCCATGTATCTATGTTGCGCGAGCCACATTGGACATGGCACAAGTCATTTTGACACTAAGCCTTGCCTATCTTGACCCACCTCATATGTTTTCTTTTTGTTAAAAGTATGACTGTTTCTGTTTTTGATATCCTATGAGCGTTAGCTAGTTTTCATCATGTTTCTCAATGATCAACATAGAATGCATGAAATGTAGGATAGAATCATGGATTGTGCCTCATGAAAAATCGCTATTTGAAATATCATGCTTCATGTTTTCCTCTTGTTTTAAAACATTGTGCACACAAACACACCTTTTTCATGCAAAATAGTTAGCTTTTTGGTCTTCAAATGTGACAAGCACACTCTACCATAGTGTCGTATGCCATGTGTGGGGATCCAATGGTGGCGTGCACCATGTTAAGTGGCATGCACCATGTTGAGAGGTGGCGTGCTTCATCTCTCAACATGGCCTAGTGGCTTTCTAGTAGGTTTTTCATGTATTTTCTGTTGTCAGCATGCCTATGTTATGATCATTTTCCTATATATCTTATGATGTTGGTGATGCCATCTTCTTTTTTTCCATGTGGTTAAATGCGAGCATGTTTACAAAATTCTCTAGATTTAGGTTAGGTTTTTGCTTCATTGTTTGCTTTTATTTGATCTCTCTTGAGCCCCCCATTCTGTATATGTTACTTTCAAAAACTTTAAGACAAGAATAAAGAAGTGATAACTAGAGGCCGACCATTGGTCAGGTTAGTGGGGTGCCTAACACCTTTACTTCCCATACCCTAGCTCCTGAGCTATTATCTCTAGTGATGACAAACTAGTACCTTTATGTTTTTTATTTTCTTGGTTTATCATTAAAATCAAGTGACGACTCTAATTGTGCGGCCTTTAACATGAACGTATTTGGCGGCTCTCTTTTCAAAATATAAAACCTAATTTTCTTTAAAAAAATAAAACCGAGAGCATTTTAATAAATAAAAAAGAGCAACAACCTTTTTTGACAGGTTTCCACAAGGTAATGACTCCGCTGGAGAAGTACTTAACAAAGCGAGCTAAACTCAGAAGCACTTTAATATTTTTTTCTTAAATTTTTCCATTAGTATTCGCATTTGCATTGCATCATCTTCTATCTCATTTCTTTCATTTTCAAAGGTTACTTTTTCAAAACAAAAGGAGAAAATAAAATAATTCAAATGCTTAGCCTACTCTTCACCCCAGCGGTTTACTATCTCGTGGCTATGTGGGAGAAGCAGGAAAGCCTTCTAGCCGTATGTCCCTTTGGATACAACAAAAAGTGTTATTGCATACCGTTTGACCGATGCCTTGTACTCTTGGCAGGGGAGGTATATTTTTGACTCTATTCAGAATGTGCCTGGTAACTGACTACCAGCCTCGTCTTTTATTGCATATAGTATCCTAGAACCATCCCTTTAGGAAAAACACCATGTAAGATTTTATGTTTTATTTTGATGATTGCTTTTGATTGATTAGTGTAGATTATCTCTTTCCTATCTTCTAAGCCGAATTTTATCACCTGCACCAGTTTTTTCTCACCTGGGATCTTCTGAGGAAAGTCCCGAGTTCCTTTTTCATTGAGCCGAGGCTCGACATCTTCTTTTTGTTTTTAAGTCAGGTTCTATCACCGGCACCCTTTCTCTCTTTCCTGGCACTTTCTGAGGAAAGTATCAAGTTTTTTCATCGTTGGGTCGAGGCTCGACGTGTTCTTTTTATTTTAAGCCGAGTTTTATCACCTGTACTCTTTTTCTCTCGCTAGGGACCTTCCGAGGAAAGTCCCAAGTTCCTTCATCGTTGAGCCGAGGCTCAACGTCTTCTTTTTGTTTTAAGCTGGGTTTTATCACCCACACCCTTTTTCTCTTGCCCGGGACCTTCCGAGAAAGATCCCGAGTTCCTTCGTCGTTGGGCCGAGGCTCGACGTATTCTTTTTATTTTTAAGCTGAGTTCTATTACCCGCACCCTTTTTCTCTTGCCTGGGACCTTTGGAGGAAAGTCTTGAGTTGTTTCATCGTTGGGTCGAGGCTCGATGTCTTCATTTTATTTTTAAGCTGGGTTTTATCACTCGTGCCCCTTTTCTCTCGCCCAAGACCTTTCGAGGAAAGTTCCGAGTTCTTTCATCGTTGGGCCGTGGCTCAATGTCTTCTTTTTGTTCTAAATTGGATTTTATTACCCGCACTATTTTTCTCTCACCCAGGACCTTCTGAGAAAAGTCCCGAGTTCATTTGTCGTTGCGCCAAGGCTTGACGTCTTCTTTTTGTTTTAAATCGAGTTTTATCACATGCACCCATTCTCTCTTGCCCAGGACCTTTCTAGGAACATCCTGAGTTCCTTCATCTTTGGGCCAAGGCTCGATGTCTACTTTTTGTTTTTAAGTCGGGTTTTGTGACCCGCACCTTTTCTCTCTTCCTTAGGACATTCCAAAGAAAGTCCAAAGTTCTTTCGTCGTTGGATCGAGGCTCGATGCCTTCTTTCTATTTTAAGCTGGGTTTTATCACTCACACCTTTTTTCTTTAGCCCAGGGCCTTCTGAGAAAAGTCCCGAGTTCATTCGTCGCTGGGTCGAGGCTCGATATCTTTTTTATGTTTTAAGGTGGTTTTATCACCCGCACCCTTTTTCTCTCGCTCGGGACCTTCGGAGGAAAGTCCTCAGTTCATTCGTTGTTGGGCCGAGGCTCGACGTCTTCTTTTTATTTTTAAGTTGGGTTCTATTACCCGCACCCTTTTCCTCTCACCCAAGATCTTCTGAGGAAAGTCCTGAGTTCCTTCATCATTGGGCTGAGACTCGACATCTTCTTTTTGTTCTAAGCCGCGTTTTATCACCCGCACCATTTTTCTCTCATTCCGGACTTTCCAAGGAAAGTCCCGAGTTCCTTCATCATTGGGCCAAGGCTCAATGTCTTCTTTTTATTTTAAGCTGGGTTTTATCACCCGTACCCTTTTTCTCTCGCCCGGGACCTTTCGAGAAAAGTCTCAAGTTCCTTCATCATTGGGCCGAGACTGGACGTATTCGTTTTGTTTTTAAGCCAGGTTTTATCACCCATACACTTTTTCTCTCGCTTGGGAACTTCCGAGGAAAGTCTTGAGTTCCTTCGTTGTTGGACCGAGGCTCAATGTCTACTTTTTATTTTTAAGATGGGATTTATCACCCGCACCCTTTCTCCCTCGCCCGGAACCTTTCGAGGAAACTCCCAAGTTCTTTCATCGTTGGGTTGAGACTCGACGTCTTCTTTCTATTTTAAGCTGGGTTTTATCACCCGCACCATTTTTCTCTCACTCGAGACCTTCTAAGGAAAGTCCTGAGTTCTTTCATCGTCGGGTCGAGGCCTGACATTTTTCTTCTATCTTTAAGTCGAGTTTTATTACCCGCACCCTTTTTTCTCTCCCAGGGCTTTCTGAGAAAAATTTCAATTTCCTTCATCGTTGGGCTGAGACCCGACATTTTTCTTCTGTCTTTAAGCCAGGTCGTTGTCACCCATCTTCTTGTTCTATCATCTAAGAATTTCTGAGGTCATCCTGAGCTGCAAGGTCGTTGGGCTTTGTCTTGATGTCTTGTTTCTCACCCGAGGCTGGATACCCATCGCCCGCATATCCTTCTTTCATCTGAGAACATCCTGAGCCTGTAAAATCTTACCGTTCTGGGACCCACTCTTTCTGTTGGTTGTCCCCTATTACATAAAAAAATAAAAAAAATGCGGGTTTGTGTTGCTCATGCATTGTTTTGCGTTCTCAGACCTAGGGTTTTCTCTTATTCTCTTTGCGAGGTCACCCCATACCTCAATAATGACTGATCTTATTCTGGTACTCTTTCCTCTCTTCTCTATCTCTTAAAGGTTCTAGAGACTTTCCATTGCTCCATCGAACACTAATTTCACACACATTTGGACCAGATCTCCAGGAAAACGACTTTAAAGGGTTGACCCTGACTCAGCAAAAACACCAATGGTAGAAGATAACGCCAATGATGCCATGATAAGGGCCCTGTCAGAGATGCAAAGGGTTATGGAGGGCATGACCCTCACACTCCACAATCAGGCCCAAGCCCAAGCTCAGTGCCTGGCAGAAATTCTGGCCCTTCAGGTGAATCGGTTGCCACGTCTGGGAGAGCAAGGCCAATAGGATGGGATGGCTGATGATACCCTCTGGGAAGACCATCAACATGATGTAGGATTGCTTTCGAGAGCCGGACCCATTGCTGTTGCACCTACAGTAGTTATGGTGGATCCCGCCTTAGCCCAAAAGGCCATGCTGGCCAACAAAATTGATATGCTGGAAAAGTGATGAGGAAAGAAAAAAGGGTGGATGAATACATGTTGGACATTGGAGGCTAGTTGGCTATCAATCATTCATTCAAAGATAAGATCACCAAAAATTATTGCGTGAATCAAGTAATATACAGTTGTGATTTTAGAATATCAAAAGGGAATATTTGACCTGCAACAGATAGTTTGGAGCTCAAAGTTATATAAGGGAGTGTTTATTAATCATTCAAAAAATATGAAGACACGGAAAAGATAATTTAAAAGAACACAAAAAATCATTGACAATGATCAATCTCAAACTCTATTTTCGAAATCTATTCAATCTGAGAAAAACCCTAGCAACCACAGAATATCAGTGCTTTTAGTTTTTCTACTGTGAGATCTTATTGTAGCATCCACTCTTCTAAGAGAGTTTCTGATTATTGTTTGTACATCAAACTAATATAAGATCATTATAAAAGTAAGGGTGAGTCACCCTTGACTGTTCTTTGTGTGTGGTAAAGCACACAAAGGGAAGATCACAAGTGTTAAGAGCTTAGAGGTTTTAGAACGCAGCTCGGTGATTCTTTGTAAAAGGTTTGAGGACACCATAAGTGCTTGATGATAGTAGAAAAATCTCAAGAGGAGCTTGAGGAGTGGACGTAGGCTGGGATAGCCGAACCACTATAAAATCAACGGTGTCATCTCTTTATATCTCTTTCTATCTTTATTATTTGATTGTGCTTATATATATACATATTTTTCTTGGTTGCTTTTAGTTGTTTAAATAATTTTGAAATATGAAGAATTTCTAAAAGACCCTATTCACCCCCTATGGTCATTCTTTAAATAACAATTGGTATCAGAGTCTCGTCTCTTATTTGTTACTTAACGGTCTAAAGAAGATCCTATGGCAATCTCTGTTGGAATTACCCTTTTTGAGGGTCAATTCACAAATAGACCACCTTTGTTTAGTGGAAAAAAATTATAACTACTGAAAAGCAAAAATAAAAATATACATATAAGTAGTAGATTATGAGTTATGAAAAATCACTGTGTATGGTCCTAAAAGACCTGTCAAAGTGACTGAAGGAATAACTATTCTAAAAGATAAATTAGAATAGAATAAAAATGATATTAGAGAAAATACATAAAAACAATAGAGCAATGAATCTTCTATACTGTGCATTAGATCCAAGTGAATTCAATAGAATATCCATATGTGAAACAACAAAAGAAATATGGGATAAACTTGAAATAATTCATGAAAGCACAAACCAAGTTAAAGACTAAAATTAGTATGCTTGTGAATGAGTATGAACTGTTTAAGATGCATGGTCATGAAAATATCTCTAGTATGTTTACTCAATTTACTAACATTATCAATTCTTTGAAATCTATTGGCAAAATTTATACTAACGTTGAAAATATGAGAAAGATTCATAGATCTTTGTCAAAAGGTTGGAATGCAAATGTCACAGCAATTCAAGAAGCAAAAGACCTCAATGTGCTCAACCTTGATGAACTCATGGGGTCATTGATGACACATGAGATTATCATGAAAGGAAGGTAGGAAGAAGAGTAACCAAAGGCAAGGAGAGGAATGACTCTAAAATGTTCACAACAAGAGTCATCTGACAAAAAAGGCTCAAGTAATTTCGATGATGAGAATGATGACATAGCGCTTCTTAGCCAAAAGTTCAACAAGTTTCTTAAAAAGTCAAAAAACTTCAAAAGAAGACCCCTTAAGAAAGATTTCAATAAAGGAGAATCAAGCAAGAATGACACGACGAAGAAGGACCCCTTCGTATGTTTCGAATGTAATAAACCGGGGCACTTCAAGACAGATTGTCCTCTTTTAAAGAAAGAGAAGTCTAAAAAATTCAACAAAAGAGCAATTAAAGCCACATGGGATGACTCGAACGAAAGTAAAGAAAAATCAACATCAAGAGATGAGGAGATTGTGAATCTCTATCTCATAGCCAATGAATAAGATGACAGTGATGATGAGGTAGTCTCAAACATATTTGACTATGACAAACTTCTAAATGCTTTTAATGAATCACATTGTGAATTTGAAAAAATTGAATTGAAAAATAGAATTCTTAAAAGGAAAGTTATAAGTCTTTCAAAAGAACTTGAAGAATTAAAAGTTTTAAATGAAACATTAATTTTTGAAAAAAGGTATATCTTCACATAGTGATGAAATAACTTTTCTAGAAAAAGAAAATGAATTCTTGAAATTAAAAGCAAATGATCTATTTGGGATTGTCACAAAGTTTTCAAAAGCCAAAAAAAATCTTAACATATTTTTAGGACAACAAAGATGTATTTACAATAAGGCCGACATAGGCTATGAAGAATCAAATGATCAAAAGTTTTTAAAAGATCTCACAACTTATGAAATACCATGTTATGAATATTGTGGTAAATTAGGTCATATTAAAAAGAACTACAAAGATAAGAATAAAATCTGAGTTCTTAAAAGAATGCATCATACAAAAACCAACATTGAAGGACCCAAGAAAAAATAGGTACCAAAAGAAATTGTATGATTTTGTAGGTGTGCTTAAAGTCTACTCCACACAAGGACAAGTGATTCCTAGATGACATACAACGGATAATAAAAATAAATTTATTTCAATCACACCAAGGAATGCAGGGGACGTAAGCTTTGGTGATAACTCCAAAGGTAAAATTCTCAGAGTTAGCACCATTGGTAAAAATTTCTCTCTCTATTGAAAATGTCTTGCTTGTAAATAGACTAAAACATAAATTACTAAGTATTAGTCAATTATGTGATAAAGGATACAAAGTAACCTTTGAAGCCAATATATGTAGAGTAGAAAGTATGTGTGGTAATAAAGTTTTATTTGTTGGTCGTAGAAATGAAAATGCATATACAATTGACTTTGATAAAATTGAATCACAAAATATGAAATGCTCAACAGTTATTAATGAAACTAGTTAGCTATGACACAGAAGATTAGGACATGCTAGTATGGATCTAATCACAAAATTATCTAATAATGAACTGGTTAAAGGACTCTCTAAAACTAAATATGTTAAAGATAAAATTTGCGATGCATGCCAATATGGGAAACAAAGTAAAACATCATTCAATAAAAAGAATCATATCTCAAGAACTAGACCTCTACAATTGTTACACATGAATTTATTTGGACCAACATCAAGAGCAAGTTTGACTGGAAAATATTTTACCTTTGTAATTGTTGATAATTATACTAGATATACATGGATAATATTTCTTGCACACAAAAATAAAACACACTTACACTTTGCCAAGCTGTGTAAAAGATTTCAAAATGAAAAATGATGCATGATTAATAATATAAGTAGTGATAGAAAAGGAGAATTTGTTAATAAAGATTTTGAGAGAATTTGTGTTGAAAATGGAATATGACACAATTTTTCCGCACCTATAACACCCCAACAAAATAGTGTAGTTGAAAGAAAAAATAGAATACTATAAGAAATGGCCAGAGCTATGCTTAATGAACACAATCTTGTAAAATATTTTTGGCCGAAGCCGTTAATACTGCATGCTATGTATCGAATAGAATAATTATTAGATCAAAATTAAATAAAATTACATATGAACTATGACATGGTAGAATACCCAATTTTGGACATTTTTATGTTTTTGGCTGTAAATGCTTTATATTAAACACAAAAGATAATCTTGGATAAAGCATATAAAGTGTACATTAAAAGAACTCAAGTTGTTGAAGAATCTATGCATGTTGTTTTTAAAGAAACTAACATTCATCTATCCAAAAAGTATATTGATAATGATTGTGTAGATTTGAGAGAAGGACTTGAAAATGATAAGCTCACTGATGTGACCATTGACACCTCTCAACCAAACAAGGAAAATGAGAATGAAGAATAAAATCAACAAAAAATTGAGACTACATATAGAAGGTTGATTAAAGACCGTCGAAAAGATCAAATTATTGGTGAGCCAACTAAAGGGGTAACTACTTACTCTCTTGCTAGAGATATACGTAATAATTTGGCATTCATATCTCAAATTGAACCAAAAAACATTCAAGAATGCCAAAATAATGAATATTTGATAAATGTCACGCTAGAAAAATTAAATCAATTTGAAAGAAATAAAGTGTGGACCCTAGTTCATAGACTTAGAGATAATACAATCATAAGAACAAAATGGATTTTTAGAAATAAAAAGGATGAATTGGGCAACATAGTTAGAAATAAAGTTAGACTTGTAGCTCAAGATTATAATCAAGAGGAAGGCATAGATTATGAAGAAACGTACGCTCATGTTGCTAGGTTAGAAGCTATACGTATGTTATTAGTGTTTGCATGGAAAAGAAACTTTACATTGTTTCAAATTGATGTTAAAAGTGATTACTTCAATGGCTATATAAACTAAGAAGTGTATGTAAAACAACCTCCTAACTTTGAAAATCATAGATATTCGGATCATGTCTTTAAATTATCCAAAGTTTTATATGGGTTAAAACAAGCTCCTAGAGTATGGTATGAAAGATTAAGTGGTTTCTTAATACAAAAAGAATTCTCTAGAGAAAAACTTAATTCAACACTCTTCATTAAACAAAAATGTGAAGACATGCTTTTAGTACAAATTTATGTTGATGATATCATCTTTGGATCTACTGATGAAAATTTGTTTAAAGAGTTTGCTAAGATTATGCATAAAGAATTTGAAATGAGCATGATGGGTGAGCTCAACTTCTTTCTTGGACTTCAAATCAAGCAAACAAATGAGGGAACCTTCATAAATCAAGCCAAGTACACGAAAAATCTTTTAAAAAGGATTGACATGGAGGATGCAAAACCATGCACAACTCCTATGAGCACATCAACAATAATTGACAATGACGAGAAAGGTAAATCAGTTGACAGCAAAAAGTATCGAAGTATGATTGATAGCCTTCTTTACTTAAGTGCTAGTCGTCCTGATATCATTTTTAATGTGTACTTATGTGCTAGATATCAATTTGATCTAAAAGAATCACACCTAATTTTTGTAAAAAAGAATTCTTAAATATCTTGTAAGATCAACAAACCTAGACTTATGGTATCCCAGGAACACATCTCTTGAAATACTTAGTTATTCGAATGCCGACTTTATCGATTGTATGCTAGATCCTAAAAGTACTACCGGATCATGCCACTTCCTAGGAAACTCATTAGTTTCGTGATTTCGTAAGAAACAAAATTTAGTAGCTACCTCGACCACCGAAGCAGAATACATAGCTGTAGAAAGTTATTGCGCTCAAGTACTTTACATGAAACAACAATTGGAATATTTTAATTTGAAATATCATAAAATTCTAATAAAATGTGATAATACAAGTGATATTAGTTTAACTAAAACTCCTATTCAACATTAATGAACTAAGCACATAGAGATACGACATCATTTCATTAGAGACCATGTGCAAAAAGAAAATATTTTATTAGAATTTATAAGTATGGAACTTCAACTAGCTGAAATATTTACCAAACCCTTAAGTAAAGAAAGATTTAATTACATTAAAGGTAAATTAGGCATGTTAAATCTATGAAAAATCTGTTTGTTTCTGATAATTTTAATTTTTGTAGCACATGGGTCGACTCACAGATATCATGAGTTGACTCAGGACTCTGTTGGCCTAAGCGTTGGATGTTGATGGGTTGACTCACGAAAAGTATAGGTCAACTCACATCGCTATTTTTGCTTAAGCGATTAAGGCAGTTGGGTCGACTCAAAAAAGCTTATGAGTCGACTCAAGGAGCTCCTTTTTGTGTCGTATTCCTAAAAATGCATTTTGGTCGACTCAAAGATTTTATGAGTCGACTCAGCACAAAGGTATATAAATAATTTTGTCTTCTATGGTGGCCCATTTATTTAAAACACAGTCTCTTTCCTGTCTCTCTCGTTCATGAGTCGATACAATGACAACTTTATTTTCTTCTCAAACTCCTTAAATCTTCTCTTGGATTCCATCTTTCACAACCCTAATTACGTTGTTTATCTCTTTCGATGCCTCGTATCTCTTGCAAAAAATCATAGTTCTTCGACAGACTCAATTTTCATCGCTCATCGCCTTATCAATCTGACTCGTCATGGATCCCTCTAATCCATCAACAACCTCCAAAAGAACAAGAACCGATCAAGGTGAAGCATCAGGCATGAGAAAGAAAAGCAATAAGGGAAAAGGTCCCTCATCGACTGTGTTTCAATGTCTGAGCCAAGAGACTCAAGAAAGGTATGACAAATCCTTTAAGTCTCGACAAGTCCATGATGGACGGTGCATAGATTTTCAGTCTTTGATACAACTGAAATGCACTTTAGGGCTTGGTTCACAGATATGGGTTGGTACAATTTTGCCACCATTAAAGAATCAGTATATCCAGACCTATGCAAAATAGTCTATGCTCACATGAATGTATCCGTGAGTGGTGATGGGCTATTCATAAGTAGTTGGGTTAAGAAAAAAGACCTAGTGGTTAGAGACCAACTGGTCAACAAACTTATTGAAGCCCCAAGCGGCACACACCTACTAAACTGCATCCAAAGAAGACACAACTACGCTGACATTCCTCTTGAGAAATTTATCTCTTTGATCACTGGCCGAAAAGACATAAACCCTGACAAAATTTTTGACGCCAACCTTTTGCTCCCAAAATACAGACTTCTCCACTACATGGTGAACCACATGATTTTTCCCAAGGAGAAAAATTTGGGGATGTCACCTTTATCCAATTAATGGTGATGTGGTGCATCATCCACAAAGAACCTATAAACCTTAGCCATCTCATCATCTCTAACATATGGAAAGATGCCTAAACCAAAAAGAATATTCTTCCTCATGATATGTTTTTAACCAAACTCTTTAGGTTCTTTAAAGTCAACCTAAAAAATGTCTTGTCCATACCTTTTCACCCTACCCACATATACAATAAGTTCACCCTAAAAAGGATGCGACTGGTTGAGATTGAGGGTCAATGGATCAAACAAGATGCTGCTCAATCTCCAAATCTACCCTAAAAACAAAATCAAAACCAAACCACTATCCTACCCCCTCTTCATTTCATAGATTTATCCTGCATAGATCAACTACAAGTTCAACCCTCCACATATCAACCATAAGACCCACTTTCTTCTCAAGAACCTCACATTCATCTTCCCCACACACAAGTTTCACCCACAAGCTCCTTATAGTCTAACATTCCTCTCTCTACCTTAGAGGAGATGAAGGATAAGCTGACCCACCTTGTTGAGATCAACACTGCCTCCAATCAAGAAATAAAGAAACTGCATGAGAGAATGAAACTCTATAAGTTTCAAATTGAGAAATTCTACGAACAACAGGAGTACATGGTTTGCGAATAACTCAGATTGAATAGAATATTGATTGACCTCAATGAACCTATAGATGGTGCTTGCACAGCAGGCAACACCATTGGTCAGTACCTGAAGAAGAGCATGAAGGACTTTTTGATTGCAGGTAACCTCTTGATCAATAGCGTACGCTATGAGTACGATCGAGGTACTGTGGGTAAAATTAATGAAGTCCTCCACGAAGTCCAGGAATTCATAGAATGGGTTGAAATTCATTTGGAAACCCCCACTGAGAAGGCTGAGTGTGAACACCAAGAAAACATCAATATAAAAGTAGCTCCAGCGAAGGGAATTCATATTGAGGAGATCTCAGCCCAACAATTCAAATCTGACACCTCCAAAGAAAAGAAAAAAGTAACATGCAAAGGAAAGGAAAAGATGACACAATCCAAAGAGCCAAAGAAATCAAAACCAACATTTTTTGACCTCTTGGACAAACTTGAACAAAAGGAAGACGTCGTCTACAAGCGGAAAACCAAAGAAAAAAGAGAAACTGTAGCCGAAAAGAAGGCCAAATGGAAAAAAACAAATGGACGATGAATTCTTCTAAAATTTTTGTTTCTATCTTTCTTCTTATCCTCTCTATTTCTTTTCCTATGGGTTGCCCTCAAAAGAACATATATTTTTTCTATTTGTAACTATTTGCACAATTTCTTTATATAATATAAGTTTTGTTTTGTAATATGATCTTGTGCCTTGAATGAATGTTGTCTTTCATTTCTATTATGTATGCATATCTCTCATTATTTCTTTGAGATGACAAAGGGAAAGAAATAAAGAAAAATGGAGAACCAAAGGAGAAATAAACCAAAAGAGAAATAAAGAAAAATGGTTAATAAAGACCTAACTAGCTTGAATGATTGTTTATATATCTGATGATTGGTTAAGTTGATTATGTATGAATGAATATCGTTTGGAAGATTGATTTAAATTTCTAAAAACTTTTCTTTGAAAAAGGAAACACCTTTTTAGGGGGAGTATTTCAAAACATATAGTTTATTCTATCAAGAGTTCTTCTTAAATTGTTTGTCATCATAAAAAAGGGGGAGATTGTTATCCCTAAGATTTAATAAAGTATTTATTAATTTTAATGATAACAAACAAAACTTTAATAAGATAAGATCGTTTTAAAAATATCTTCGTACATGTTGTTAAATCAATATATGTTCAATTGGTTTTTAAATGGTTATCTATGGTTAACACCCATGATTAGGGTTGACCTTGTATTTAACAAGTTTTGGAGTTATTTCAGGTGTTAAAATCAAGTATTAAATTATTGAAAGAATTATTAAATCAGTTCCCAAACAAGGAATTATCTCGAAATCAAGACAGGAAGTTTTTAGAAAAAAATTCAAGATTTGAGTCGACCCTAAGTCATCCATGAGTCGACCCAAACATGCACCCCATCGGCATCTTTTGCTAAATTATTTCACAGGAAACTATGAGTCGACCCAAAGTGTATACCATTCGGGACTTTTTTCTGCAGCAAAAATGAGTCGACACAAGACAGGCATAAGTCGATCCAAGGCAACTGTGAGTTGACCCAAGACCAGCATGAGCTGAGACAAATGCAACACAGTCGACCTAAGATGTTAACTCAAAGGCAGAAGTCTCTGTGAGTTGACCCAGACCTCATATGAGTCGACTCAACTGAAGGCCTGTAATAAAACTGAGGCACTACCATTGTGAGTCAATCAAAGCATCATCATGAGTCGACCCACGAGTGAGGAATCCAAATTCTAAGGACATTGAGTCGACCCAACCTCACTGTGAGTCGACCTAAATGCACGATCTTAGGAATTTTTTACGCGAATCTCGCGAAGAACAACTATGATTTTAGAGCTAAATTAGGAACGATTTGAATTAGAACAACTACAATAAGGATTGTTTTTATATATAGAAATGATTACAAATCATATCAAAATCAGATCACCAAGAATCACTGCGTGAATCAAGGATATTACTGTTGTGATTTTAGAATTTCGAATTGGGGATCTTTGACTTTAACGGCATTATGGGAACTCAAAATTATTTAAAGGAGTATTCCTTAATCATTTAGTACAACACAAAACCATTGATATATGTCAAAATACACTGAAATACATAGAGATACACTGATACGTTGATAACAAGAGAGATTATTTTCGGAAATTATTCACACAGATCAACAACTTGATATATTCTGAGAGAATTTCTATTCTTTTGAGAGAATTTGTAATTGGTGTTCTTACATCAAACTACTATAAGATCACTGTAAAAGTAAGGGTGAGTCACCCGTTACTATTTTTGTGTTTGGTATAGCACATAAAGGGAAAGATCACAAGTGCTAGAAGTTTGAAAGTTTTAGAATACAGCTTGGTGCATCTTTGTAAAAGCTTTGAAGCACACCCGTAAGTGCTTATTGATAATGGAAAAATCTCAAGAGAAGTTTGAGGAATGAACGTAGGCTGGGATAGCCGAACCACTATAAAATCGATGGTGTCATATCTCTATCTTGTCCTATCTCTATCTATCTGTGTTGATATATACACATACACATATATATATATATATATACATATTCTACTTGGTTGCTATTTATTGTTTAAGTTATTTTTAAAGAAAAAGAAATCAGAAAAGACCCTATTCACCCCCTGTAGGGTCATTCATTGCATAACACAGTCACCTCGGCAGATTGAAAATGAGCATTCCTTAATCTTTTTCGTCTCACTTCGGAGACGTCGACACTAGTGGGCCGAGGTGCTATTGGCTGGGAAGATGGAGCAATAACATGGGTCATTGCAGAGGCCAAAGCAGGTTGTGCTTGGGGACTTCGGCCTGAGGAGTCAGTTGCAGTAGCGGCGGGGCAGCCGAGCACTGCTTCCCTCAAGTCAAAAGATCTGGGCACTCTCAGCATCTTGGTGGGTGAGAAAGGGTCTTGTCAGACTATTTGGCTGAGAGTGTGAGTGTAAGATGGCTCATAATAGAGTAAGTACGTTGCATCTCGGCATCGAAGTGTCAAAGCCGAGCTAGCTTGATTTTTTGGCGAGTTGGGAAGTCAGCGTCTGCACGAGCCAATGAAAGAATTAACATGTTAGTAAATGGGTACAAATTAAATATAAAGATAACATCGAGGGAGGGATGGCACCAACTTGGAATACCCTAGAACCTCGGCACGTGCCTCCCTTGCCCCTAGGGCCGTACTCAAAACTTCTGCTGACAATGAGGAAGTCGGCGTCGTGTTTATCTGAGTCTGAAAGCTCGGTGGCAGAGATAATGGGTGGACATATCCTTATTGTGGGCTAGTGTATAACAAGAGAAGATCTCAGGGATGCCCAGATCAATACCCATTCTACGGTTGATCTCGGTCACCCCCATTACAACACGAAAGAAATTGACCAAGACCTGGAGCGGCGCTAGCCGATAATCTTCCAGCATGTGTCAAAGAAGAGAGTTGAGGGGGAATCGAACCCCACTCTCTATGATCGAAACAATTGGGAAGGCCACAAAATAATGGCCGACGAGACTCTGGGCCGAGCTAGGATCATATAGCTGAAGACCGACATCATTAGGGATGTTGTAATCTCTACAAAAGTTGCCCATTGTTGAAATAGTAGAGCACCTACTATGAAGCTTCCCCATATGAAGGAAAAGCTCAGCCAATGATAACTAATGCCGAACCTTTAACCCAGAATACTCGAAAACCCCAAAAGGTGCAAAAAAATGGCAAAAACACAATAGGTACAAAGAAAATGCAGAAAGAGTGAAGCAACCTAAGAAGTATGAAAACAAAAAGAAGTAGAAGGCACCAAGTAACTCAAGGAAAAACAAAAATCAAAACTCAATTCGAAGGGAACAAAATGAACGAAACACAAGCCGGACCCAGAGCTGGTCACGGGGACATGAAAGTATATGCAACAGAGAAATAGCAAAGAGGATGGGATGAAGTTCTACCTAAACCAAAAATTCAAAAACAAGGAAATCAAGGACCGCTTACTAATTACTTCAGGTAGTAACGATAATGGCCTCAGCGACGACGGTGCAGTGACGGCGAGGAGAGAGCTCTAGTGGTGGCAGTGCAGCAGCAGAAGGGAGGATGGGATAGAGAGAGTAAAAACGTAGAAATAGAGGCAAAAATGGTGAATAGAAGGCAATGGCCCCCTTTTTATAGGAGGGGAGACCCAACAGTCACATGCCTAGGATGAACCGTCAGTCGTACCTCAAAAACATCAAACGCAGCCAATCCTCGGCCAATAAAGGGATGACATGTAGCTGTCGAGCACATACCCCAATGACCGAGCCCTAATGTTTTCAAGGTTCGGTCAAATAATGTTACGACACGTATTTTCTGAGCCCCCATCCTAATGATCGAGCCCCCAAAATTTAAAACATTGCATCAACAGTCACTTTGAGTCACTTCAGACGCCTCAGGAAGCGAAGGGACATCAAACTCACCAATGAACCACTGGCACGCATGTACTCAGAAATAAAAGTTTACAACCGTTCCAGTCAAAAGTCACATTATGGCCAGGCGAGTTGTTCGGTGATACCCAGCACTTTATCTCCAGCACTTTGCACCGAAATATATGAGCTCGGGGGTAAATGAAAGAGACCGAGAGTACTATGGTTCGGCCTCAGGCCAACCGAGCCCATACGTGGGCTAAGACCATACGGTTGAGCCCCGTGATTCTAAATATGTCGTGGCTGTCAAGCCTACTACCCAACGGCTAACCATGGATCAGTTACAATGAGTCTCAGGGATCACGCCAAATCAGGGATCAATTACAACTGATCCCCAAATGCGCGCCCATGCTTTTCTATATATAGCCAACATCCCCATTCTCACCAGGTACGCAAAATCACACTAGAATACCTAATTCATAAACACTCTCTACTTCTTTGGTTTTCTCTTTCTCAGAGCTAACTTAACCATCGGAGGGGGCTTCTGGTAAGAATCTCTACCGGATA